>JASDQU011400418.1:17048-27094 GCA_032191745.1 Picea mariana | reverse complement strand
TCGGATTTTGGGGTGATTTCGAAGGATATACCTGAGGGGGATTCAAGATAAAACTCTAATAAAAGGCTCCAGAATTTTGTAGAGAAACTCAAGGAAAGATAATGCCAGAAGGAAACGGATCTAGGTTGAAATAAGAGCTAACCCTGAAAAGAATCCGAGGAAATAAAACGCCATGAGACTCTAAACTCGAGGTGAATCAATGCCAAACGCACTGATAACTCAAGGAGAGACAGAGTCGAGAAAATTCTGATAACCGCTGGTGACTGAAAGCTAATACAGGTCTATCTTCTCTAAGGTGAGTTTCATTGCTTTTTATTTAAATGTACTGGTTAATCCTTTGGTCAACCTATTCTCCATGGAAGGAAACTCGTACTCATTCCAACTGCTTATTTTGCCAATCCAAGTATCCATTAAAAGGGTTGAGCTAAACAATTTATTACCCAATATTTGAAGTCTAAAATAAAGGAAGAGTATAAGAAGTTCGAAATCGCCCATCGAAGAATCAGTGGAATTGCTCTGCTGGTAATGATGCCAAAATCCCCCAGGATAATCGCGGAGGGTTCGAGGAAGGAGGCACAGAGATAAGCAGTGACAACGCAAAGGTTGCAAGGTGAAGGCTGAGGCAATAAAGAAAAAAAATGCAGAGCCAATCGTTGTGTTGGGCAGGGAGTGAAATGTTGAGTGGTAAAGGGGAAAATTTTCACTATGTAAAAGAAGGAAGGAAACGCAGACAAAATCCCACTTAAAATTTAGAGCTTAGCTTCGCCAGGGAGAAATGAATTAGATAAGTAAGGATCAAACCAGTAAAACTTCATCRTGAGGGTTTTTCCCAAAAACAATAATCTGAGAAGAAAACACAAGGGCARGAGAATTTYTCAYGGAGCACGAATGGAAGGCRGATTCACCACATCTACATGACTTAATTAAGACTCCACAAAATTTAAATCCCTGAATAAAATTTCCAAAATGCATATGCAATAGAATCCAATACATTTATTTCAACTTAATGAGATCCACATAGTTTAGGATTACCGTARCCGYGACGAGGAATCCGACGTTGATATTTTGTGTTTTCACTCTCTCTTGTCTCCTGCTTGCTAACTGTGAAAACCTCACTAGTACCTCCCAGCCAATGCTAGGTGTACTCTTMTTCCCCCTAAGCCCCCYRAGCARCAAAGGGGCCATGCAYACTAACCAGAKAAATCTAGCYCCCARCTCACCTCGGAAGGTTGAGCTACCACTCTCTATTTGAGTTGGGTATCCCAACTCSTACAAGAAAAATAAGTCAAGAAAAATCTAGCAGCATAAACTTACGCTTGCCAATCGTGATCCATTCCCCTCCTCTGTCGTTTCTTTTATAGAGTTATCTTAGTGACTAATTGCCAAAATGCACCTTTAATTCTTTTTATTAAAATTTTATTAGGAATATTCTGCCCCGTACACTTGTCGCCCGATCCCTTAGTTTCACTAGAAATTCATTTAGTTAATTAAATTTATTTGTCGATTTCCCTCACCCACCTGAAAGTGTTCCTAAAAATGCTCCTCGTTGTCCCTTTATTCCCTCACATTCCCTTAATGATTGACGCGTTTCTTAAAGCTTAGTTGAGTCCGAATTGGGAAAGTTCTCTAGACTAGATTCCCTTCTATGTTCCACATTCCTTTTGTATTTAAGTTTCTCCTTTTTGGTCTAAGTTCTAAATTAGCAAGTTTTGCACATAGCCAACAATTAAATTTTTTGGATAAATTCTTTCTCCTGTAATTTTTAAATTTGATTTTTCTTCACCCATCCCCCCCTTATTAATTGATTAATTAGTTTTAGTCCTTATACCCCCAATTAGACCTATGCTCAAATTTCAATTAGGCTTAGCAAAATTGTTTTTAAGAGAAATTTTATACTTATTAAACTTTATTCATACAACATTTATTTTAAGGTTGACCAAGTGAAAATGAGATATTGTTTTCTAGGTACCTAGGTTCATTAACTCACTAGTGTTAAAACCGCAGTGTGCCCTTCAAGACGCACTACGTTCTCCAAGGGTGCCACTCACCTTTATTCATGTTTCATTTATGCGACATTCCCTTCAAGACGCACTATGTTCTCCAAGGGTGCCACTCGCCTTTTGACTGATTTTGGTAGACATCGTGCCCTTGGAGTCAATACTCTGTTAGGTCACCTTGTGGGAGACTAAGAGCCTCTAAGGAATAAGGACCCAACCCTATTGCGTTCCCCTTAGAATCTTTGTGAGTGACTGTCTCAGTCTGCCCTCGCAGCATCGTGGATCTCTCGAACTAGGTAATCATTAACCTACAGTCCGAGCCACAGAGAGAGTGCTAGTAGGATGTGGTAGGGTTGTTGCCACACCTCTCTCTCAATATCTATGGTTGTCGTGCATGGCCCCTTTACTCCAAATGTGAGTCTGACGCAAGCAATCGTTAGCCTGCATCCATCAACGAACATGTCAGCGATCCATAAACAACATCATAATATACCCAGTCATATGACACATATGAAATAACAAAAACACTCAAACCATACACAGTCCACTCCTTGACTCGATCCGCAGTCCAAGGAGGTCCATCGATTCCATCATCATCCTCAATCTGTCAAGATTTCTGCACACTCATGAGAAACCAGTGAATAGCACCTGTCTATACATGATAACATAACATGACATCATAATCTACAATCTCAACATCAGAATCCATAAGCTAAGCAATCAATCATATAATTAACCGGATCACTTGTATGCAAGTGTCCTCAAAGAATAAGTCACATCATGTGTGTGCAAGAGTGGGATGTTACATACACCCCATCTTGTTTTAAACTTCGTCTCGAAGTTTCACAGTATACAAGTGCAAAAATAAAGTATATGACAATATCTAAATGTCTAGCTATCAAAAAAAAATGGAAATTGTCGACGCATATCATATGCATCCTCCTAGGTAGCTGAGTGTGGACTATAATTTCCCCACTAGACCTTGACATGCTCGATAGTTCGATGCCTTTTTTTTCGAATGCGATGGTCCAGAAGGTGGATTGGCTCCACCGTGAGGGCACCCTCACCCAACATCTTCCAAGAACTCAATTCAATCACATGTGTAGGATCACTAACCTAAAGTCGCACACAGATACAAGATCAATATCGAGCAACGCCTCAAGGAATGAGGCATGGTTAGCCATTAGGCCCTTCATAATTACGGTCATGCGATGTGCATCGGCAAAACCCTTATGTCGATATTTCACCTCTTCCAACCCTTTTTCTTATCATTTGACTTGTTCTTCCATTTCTTGGATCGCTTTTGGTCCTACCGGGACCTCATCCTCGAGTCTATTCCATCTAAAAGGCGTATGATAAGGTCACATGTAGAGGAACTCAAGCCCATATGAGGCATTAATATCGTCACTTTCGCACAAATGCTTAAATTAAGGCTGAACACGAACTTGTTGACCTTAAGCTTCTCGGTATTCAGGTGCAGAGCATTCCAAAGCTCCATGAAATGAGCCTCGTACTCATGCACCGTATGACCGCCTTGTCATAAGGCGTTGAACTCATTGAGTTGACGCTCAATGAATTCCTCAAACAGATCCGTCTCCTGGAACTGCTCCTCGAACAGTTCCCATGACACATCTTCGACGGCCATGTTCAGTTGCAGCGGGAGCGTCTTCCACCATAGAATATCACTCCTCTTCAGCTGGAAGACTGCCATGCGGACCTTCATGTTGGAGGTATAGTCGTGAAGTGCAAAGCACATCGCCATATTCTCCAACCATGCCTCAGCGGCTGCGTCGTCTGTGGCACCAAAGAACTCGAGAAACTTGACCTTCTCGAGCTCTAGGTGAACACTACCAGTACCTGCTGGGGCGCGCAGTGGACCCTCGGGGGGTGTCGACACCCTGGCCTCATATATATCCAAATGACTAATCAGGGCCTCTGACATCCTCTTAAAGGACCTCATCAACCCAACCGCATCTCCCACATCTATTTGTTCCTATCTGATGACTTGTTCTTCTCCTTGGGGGTTAGACCCCTCGGGCATGGATTCTACTGGAGGCATAGCACCTTCACACTTAGTACCATGTCGTCTATCTCCACGACATCCTCTAACTAGGATGACCGCATGGACAGGAATTTTTTTTAAAAAGAGTTGAGTTTTTAATCAAGGGTTTAATACAATGGAAGGCGTGGATATCCACGGTCGCAGGTTTGAACCCACTCTGATACCATATGTAACGATCTCACCGTTATGACAACCAAACGACGTACAAGAGGTCAATTTTTTTTAAGTTTTGTTAGGAAAATTTGAACATCATAATAAATACTCAACATTGTCGACACATCAATCACATAAATTAATGAAATAATAATAAAGCATTAATAATCCAATACGACACATGGCCAACATATCGTCACCATGAATCATGACACGCACATCAATGTATTAACATAATAATTACAGCAGCCCAACATCATTGCATTCTACCATTAATAACGACACAATACAGTACTAATATTAAACCTTCAATGCATCTCATAAGGACCATCAATCCATCAATTCTAATTCACAATTAACATGGCACATGGGTAACCATCATTGTTATCAATCATACGTGAACATTAAATATTCATTGCCCGTGAGAGGAATAATTTCTGAACATTCTCATTTCAACTTAAGCAATGGTGCGAGATTAAACATCAATTAAATTCATTGTGCGAGTAAATCAATCACATAAATTCAAACACCATTATCGTTAATTCTGAGGTGCAAGGAAGAATGGAGAAGCAGTCATACGCTAGTAAATTAAGGCGCACACGTAAATATTATTACCTAACTAGTCATGCATCATTATAAAAATCATGGCGCAAGTGATCTAACAACTTAATCATTCATCATTCATATAATGACACAAGATAAGACACAATGTAATCAACTATGTCTTATTTTCAAGGCACAAAGCATTTAATTGTTAGCGTTCACACGTCAATGCCATTACGGCGCGCAAGAAGAGACTACACCCACGACCATCCATAGACATTAGGGCACCAATAAAGGTTGTTAATGCATCATTCATAATAAATTCAAAGGCGCAATTAAAGTTGTTAATCCATCATCCATTAATAAATTCAAGGCGCAAGTAAAGTGGTTAATTGATCATACATTAATAAATTCAAAGGTGCAAGTATAATTGTTAAATCGACATATAGTACAGTAAAATTTATTTCATGCAAGGTGTCTAATGTCTACAACAAGCACCCTCTTACATTATATTAAACCAAAAAATACAAGTCTCAAATATTTAAGCAAAGTAAACAACTACATAAAAATCATTCTTAGAGATTCAACCTAATGCATGGAAAAGAACATGCCAAAATGATGTCAAGGGAAAAGTAAGCATACTGAAGGGGAGACATTTGCATGTACCATCCAAAGTTTTATTCAGGAAGATTTGCATCAATATTTAATAGTTATAATTATTCATTTTCATAGAATTCTTAAATGCACATATCCTATTAACAATTTACATCACTACCATTTATAATTAACAAGGAGATTTGATTTAACTTCAAATGTTGTCATGATACAAGATTAATCCTCATTGATGTTTAAAGGGGTCAATGAACCCTGCATCGACTAGGAATCAAACTTGAAGGAAAACATGTCTCTAAGATTCACAATTAGATTAGAAAGGTGATCATTGGGTACCTATATTTAATGTACACCAAATTTATATTGATTTTCTCATGACCATTCCTTGGCTTCTACCATCATAACTTCACTTTCTTATTAGAAGTTTTATCAATTTTACCTCCCTTTACTTCCTCGCACTTGCTATTATCATTGCCTTTTTAAATGGAATCTGAAGATAGGTAAGCTAAGAAAATATTAAGGGAATCAACGAAGCTATAGGGGAATCAACTTGGGCAGAAACAGAATGAAACGTTAAGTGAAAAACAAAGTAAACAGAGGGCCTTAATGGGTACTTGTTGCATAAAGCTAGGAAATCGTTGGGGAGTTGGGTGTAAGGTAAGTCTAACACATCATAGTAAACAAAAATTCTAAGCAAGAGTAACATGCTTAGAACATTGGGCAAGAGAATCGAAAACGTTGGGTTGGAAACCCTTCAAATGCACAGAGAACTGAAGATATTCCAAGGCAAAATTAATTACCCTCCACAGATTTAAGTCAAATGAATTCACCAAGATGAAAGCTCGGATTTTGGGGTGATTTCGAAGGTTGTACCCGAGGGGTATTCGGGATAAAACTTTGATAAAAGGCTCTATAATTTCGCGGAGAAACTCAAGGAAAGATAGTGCCAAAAGGAAACGGATATGGGCTGAATTAAGAGATAACCATGAAAATAATATGAGGAAATAAAATGCTAAGAGACTCTAAACTCAGGGCGAATCAATACCAAACGCACTGATAATTCAAGGATAGACAGAGCCGATAAAATTCCTATAATCGTTGATGACTAAAAGCCAACACGGGTCTATCTTCTCTAAGGCGAGTTTCATTGCTTCTTCTTTAAACGCATTGGTTAATCCTTCAGTCAACCTATTCTCCATGGAAGGAAACTCGTACTCATTCCAACTGCTTATTCTTCCAATCCGAGTATCCATTAAAAAGGTCGAGCTAAACGATTTATTACCCAATATTCGAAGTATAAAATAAAGGAAGAGTATAAGAAGTTCAAAATCACCCATCGAATAATCAATGGAATTGCTCTACTGGTAATGCTACCAAAATCCTCCAGGATAATCGCGGAGGGTTCGAGGAAGGAGGCGCAGAGATAAGCAGTGACAACACAGAAGTTTCAAGGTGAAGGTCGAGGAAATAAAGAAAAAAAATGCAAATCCAATCATTGTGCTGGGAAGGGAGTGAAATGCTAAGTGGTAAAGGGGAAAATTTTCACGGTGTAAAAGAAGGAAGGAAACGCAGACAAAATCCCACTTAAAATTCAAAGCTTGGGTTTGCCAGGGAGAAATGATTTAGATAAGTAAGGATCAACCCAGTAAAAATTCGGCGTGAGGGTTTTGCCCAAAAATAATAATCCAAGAAGAAAACACAAGGCCGGGATAATTTCTCACGGAGCACGAATACCAGGCGAATTCGCCGCATCTACATGATTTAATTAAGACTCCACAAAGTTTAAATCCCTGAATAAAATTTCCATAATGCATATGCAATAGAATCCAATATATTTAATTCAACTTAATGAGATCAACACACTTTAGGATTACCGTAACCACGACGAAGAATCCGACGTTGATATTTCGTGTTGTCACTCCCTCCTATCTCATGCTTACTATCCGTGAAGACCTCGTCGGTACCTCCCAGTCAATGCTAGGGGTATTCTTCTTCCCCCTGAGCCCCCAAGCCGCAAAGGGGCCATGCACACTAACCAGAGAAATCTAGCTCCCAGCTCACCTCGCAAGGTCAAGCTACCACTCTCTATTCGAGCTGGGTATCCCAACTCCCACAAGAAAAATCAGTCAAGAAAAATTCGGCAGCGTAACCTTACGCTTGTCAATCATGATCTGTTCCCCTCCTCTTCCATTTCTTTTAGAGAGTTCTCTTAGTCACTAATTGCCAAAATGTACCTTTAATTCTTTTTATTAAAATTTTATTAAGAATATTCTCCCCCGTACACTTGTCACCTGATCCCTTAGTTGCACCAGAAATTCATTTAGTTAATTAAACTTATTTTCCAATTTCCCTCACCCACCTAAAAGCATTCCTAAAAACGCTCCTCAATGTCCCTTTATTCCCTCACATTCCCTTAATGATTAACGTTTTTCTTAAAGCTTAGTTGATTTTGAATTTGGAAAGTTCTCTAGACTAGATTCCCTTCTATGTTCCACATTCCTTTTGTATTTAAGTTTCCCCTTTTTGGTCTAGGTTCTAAATTAGCAAGTTTTGCACATAACCAACAATTAAATTTTTTGGATAAGTTCATTCTCCTTTAATTTTTAAATTTGTTTTTTCTTCATCCCCCCTTTAATTAGTTTTAGTCCTTATACCCCCAATTAGACCTATTCTCAAATTTCAATTAGGGTTAGCAAAATTGGTTTTAAGGGAAATTTTATACTTATTAAACTTTACTCATACAACATTTATTTTAAAGCTGACCAAGTCAAAATGAGATATTGTTTTCTAGGTACCTAGGTTCATTGACTCGCCAGTGTTAAAACTGCGGTGTTCCCTTCAAGACGCACTACGTGCTCCAAGGGTGTCACTCGCCTTTATTTGTGTTTCATTTATGCGACATGCCCTTCAAGACACACTACGTGCTCCAAGGGTGCCACTCGCCTTTTGACTGATTTTGGTAGACGTCATGCCCTTGGATTCAATACTATGTTAGGTGACCTTGTGGGAGACTAAGGGCCTCTAAGGAATAAGGACCTTGCCTTATTGTGCGCCCTTTAGAATCTTCGTGAGCGACTATCTCAGTCTTCTTTCACAGCATTGTAGATCTCTCGAACTAGGTAATCATTAACCTACATTTTGAGCCACGGAGGGAGCGTTAGTAGGCTGTGGCAGGTTTGCTTCCACACTTCTCCTTCAATATCTCTGGTTGTCGTGCATGGCCCCTTTACTCCAAATGTGAGTCTGATTAGCAAGCAATCGTCAGCCTGCATCCATCAATGAACATGTCAGCGATCCATAAACAACATCATAATATCCCTAGTCATATGACACATATGAAATAACATAAACACTCAAACCATATACAGTCCACTCCCTGACTCTATCTGGAGTCCAAGGAGGTCCATCGATGCCATCAACATCCTCAATCTGTCAAGAGTCCTGCACACTCAGGAGAAACCAGTCAATAACACATGTCTACTATTTCTCCATATTCAATATATATTTGTATGGTTTTCCCCTTCCATCATTGTTGTATTCAATCATGTATGTTGATAAATGGTGGATATGGGCTTTCTTGGATCTAGAAAATATTTGACATTCCTAGTGCTTGAAAGGTTTAAGTTTAGTATTTCTTGTTCTCTTATGTGCAAGAAGCAGGTGGTAGGAGTTGGAACAATATTTCTAGAGCTACATCGGCCAGGAATATGAAGGGACAACCATCAAGAACCGGGTATGAACCATTGTCTTCCTTCTTATTACATGATTTAGGATCAAGTATAGTATATCTAGAGGGAAATTATATTGTTGTGTATCCTACAGTCTATCTTGGATCATGGTCAGATCCAAGGGAGTGATCAACCATCTGGAAGGAGGTATGGCAGGTACCCCTCAGCTGGGGGAGTCATCCTCGAGGTACCAAGTGTTCATGTGTGAATAGATGGTGTCTCTACAAACTTGAGATCATAATTATGAGAATATTGAGCTTGGTCCTTCGAATCAGGGTCAATTTCCCTCTTCCCAGCTTGGTGGCCCTCTCCAAATCGAGAAGCCACCACTTGATACAGTTCTTCTCCCACCAAAGGGTGTTCTTCGTAGATTAACACATAATCCTAATGCACTGGCTATCGGCCATAATTAACACATTATGGAGGATTTGGCACAGGCACCATGTGCCATGTCTACTCTCGAAGTTATGCAAAGTTTTCCTATGCAACGTAGGGAATTGTTATCAACCATAGGTGGGGTTGACCCCTCACATTCCAATTTGATTATGTTTGATATGGACCAAAGTCAACATAGGCTCTCCCACCAAATTGTTTTTCAGATTCAAGTAATGGTATGTGGGAAAACTATCTTTTGAACGGTTGTTGATAAAGGATCCTCCACTTGTATCATGTCCATGTCATGTTGGAAATTTATCGGATCTGCAAAGCTCAGTATGTATAACACCATGTTTAAAGTGTTTGATGGACATGTGTTTCAACCTCATGGGATCATTACCGCATTTCCCATAGAGTTAGGTGGTAAGACTTTTTTGGTGGAATTCGAAGTGGTCAATGCCCCTCTATAATACAACCTTCTACTTCGACGTACTTGGTTTTATGAGATAATTGTTGTAGTCTCAGTGGTTTTGAGAGTCCTTCGTTTTACTCATTAGGGGTGAATTATGACCATTG
>JASDQU011400417.1:67147-81011 GCA_032191745.1 Picea mariana | reverse complement strand
TTGAAAAGTTCATCCAACTAGGGTGCACCATCTTCATCGACTATAGTGGTTTGGATGGGATTCAAAGGATTGCTTTCAAACAACCACCTTGTATCTTCTACCATATCGAATCTTGATTTTCTTAGTTCTAAACCTTATTGATTCTTATTCTATAATATTTTTCTGATTCTGGCATCAGATGAACATGGCCCTGGGAATATTTTCTTGTGGAGTACCTCTTGGGTACAAGCTCACTACGTGGAGTTGCTAGATGAGCTCTTACAACTTTTCTCCCACTTTAATTCAAAGCTCATCAATGAATGAATCTCATGTATTCAAAACAAGGGGTAATGGAATTTATCCATAACAATGACATTGAAATGTTACCTCCTAGGTTCTCACTTGGTGTAAAAGCCTAGAAGTAGATATTGTGATACCCCAAGGGTGACTTAGACAAACTATCCATTGTCACCTCGATAGCCTTGCCTTTCTCTCTTTAGGCTAGCTTTTCTCTAGCCTAGGGGGGAATCGGTAAGGTAAAATAAGTTCAATATGTTGTAGATAAAGATGAAGTAAAGGAGATTAGGATGATTCTGATCTAAGGTTTTAAGATGATTCTTTAATATTTCAGATTTAATTAACCTTTTTTAAGGTACACAATAGAAATATAAAGAGGTTAATTTAAGCAAATCAAATAGGATATTGATGGTAGAAATATGGGATTTTATTTTACAAACTTCAAGTTAGATTTTAAGGTATCAAACTAAGGTTCATATGACTTGAAAAAAAATCTAGATTAAGGTATTTATTGTTGTAATTTCTATATTGTGAAAATATAAATGAAACTTATAAATTTTTATATCTTTGAGGTTATTGAAAGGGAAGATTGGTGCCTTATATTTATTTTGGGCTATGGGGTCAAGATATCTTCTTTATAGGGTTTTTCTTATGAATATTTAAGAGTTGGTTGAACTATAAAATGCATGCCATAACGACCCTAAATTTGGAAAAGTAAACTTTACAATATTTAAGGGAGGAAATGGTCTCTTAGGGGGATCCACTTTCAAGACAACACAAGGGTGGATTTTCCTAAAGTTTTCAACTAAGGAAATAACTCTCAAGATGTTGAAAGCATAAATTTTTTGTCTTTAAAACAAAGGAAACCAAGAAAAGGAGTAGGGAATATCACACATAACCTTTCCCAATGTAGCAAGATTGCTCCTCTATGGCTCCTTGAGTCAACTTTTGCATCCACAAATTTGCAATGTTGGTCACCATTATGTGCCAAAAACATCTGACACACATTTAACAAATAAGCATAACCATTCCACAAGAGCTTGAAAAAATAACAAGAGCAATTTTTTTCCAAAATCTTTATGAGTGCTTTCAACAACCTTTACAAGTGGATGAGCTTCTTATTTATAGAGTTTTAGCTCAACTACTTCACAAATAAAATAATAATAATACATAACTAACCTTAGATCTATTCGAGGAAATGATAAACAACTAATATCCTCAAACTTAATTGAGAGGACAAGTCAATAAATCATTATAATATGGTGGGCTAATGCCACATGTACATTCTCCAACAATAGATGGTCCAATAAGGTGGACAACCTCCTCAAAATTGTGTGATAGATGGATTGAAACCATGAAAAATAACCTCCTAAAGGAGATCGATCCAGTATGAGGCATTGATATGCTAAAAWTAAGCCAAACGACTAGGTCCTAGCCTCCAAAATCGTCATACATGTGACTCAAAATAAYGAGGRAGAGGGGAATCCCCTAAAAATCCTCCAATAAATCATAAAACCAAATAAAACATCTGAGAAATCTAGCACATATGGGATCCCAAGTAGTTATGTCGGTCCAAGATTCAAAATAGACATGAATAATTCCTCTCAAGGTGGCACATGTGGGCTCAAGAAGACAATGACCCACCTCCCAAGCACAATGATCTCCATAAAATAGGATGAATAATGTGTATTAAATGAAGAGTAGGTTGACTAGCAATAAAATCTCACCATGAAGTATGTCCTAAGTCAAATAAACCCAACTAACCTCCCAAAGACATAGACTGGCCTTTCTCCAAGGATACAATAATAATAAATCATGAGTGGCACCTCCACATGAATGCAATTGGGAGAGCTCTCAAAAAAATTAATGCATATATACATCAAAAAGTGTGTCCCCATGGGTCAACCCCTCAAAATATGATGTGTCACCAAGAAAATACATGCAATAGGGAGATTAATCTATGAAAATCGATATCAAGTTCATTAAACATCATGATATGATCATGATATGATCATCATAATCATCTCTAGTGCTAGGGTGCTCTCACTATGGGGTACATTATCATCAAACCCTAAATCATCATCCATGAAGCAAAAAAATCTACGTTATGTGCAAAGCATCCATTGATACAATAACATCCCATCATGTRATCATCACAAATGAGACACATCCACTACTAAGAGAAATAATCATGTAGCAAAACCTGTGACCAATATCATCCAACCATGTTCTATGATAAATAATCAATATGAGGTGCTCATATTAGGTTTACCATTGAAATATCATATCACTGGAATACTAGTGCTCATATTGGAAAACTAGGGATATATACAAAAATCTTTGCACTCCCACCTCCATGTGGACACCACAACACCCACTATTGAGTAGCAAACAATAATTACATTACCATAAATATAATTGAATTACCATAAGGGTAATGCTAAGGGAGGTGTGAGAATCCATCCCCCATCCCCATCCCCCCATGGAAATGAATTCTCACCTATGCATTCAAGGAGTATAACAATATCGAATTTCCTTAACCAAGGTTGTAGGGATGACATGGATGAATATTTTTTTTCAGGTTTCTCTATGCGTGTGGCATACCATTCAATGTTCTTCGTCCACCCTATTTTCTTGAAGTGGTACAAGCCATCAATGATGCCCCTAAAGGATACAAGAGTCCTGTGTATAACAAATCCATAACCATGGGACTTGATAGGGAAAGAGCCAAAATCCATAGTGTTCTAGGACAATTTACAAATGATTGGACTGAACGTGGGGTATCCATTGTATTTGATGGTTGGAAAAATGTTAAAGGAAAACCATTGATAAATATTCTTGGTGTGTCTGCTAGTGGCGCGGTCTTCCTTTCATCCCATAACTACTTATATCATTACAATACTGGTATTAATATTTTAGAATCCTTAATTAAAATCATTCAATATATTGGGTTGTATAATGTCATTCGAGTCATCACTAATAATGCTACTAATTGTAAGGAAGAGAGAACAATAATTGAGGATATGTACCCTAACATATTTTGGTCAGGGTGTTTGGTTCACACATTGAACCACTTGACGCATGATATTATTAAGATGAAGGACCATGATTATAAATGGATTGGTGTGTTGTACTAGAGATGGGAGAAAATGATAAAAATTATTACAAATCATAGCATGGCCCACCACATTTTCCACAATCACTCTAAGTTGGAGCTACTAAGGATTGCAAAGACTAGATTTGATCTCTATTACTTGACCTTTAGATTCCTTTTAGAGGTAAGAGAGGCATTGGCTAGTATGGTCTCATGTGATTCATGTCAAGGTTTGAAAGATATGGTTGCATCTACATCTGATAGACATGAATTTCAGTAGATGGACACCGTGCTTGATGGTTAGTTTTTGACACATATTAGGTATGTTTTGTAGTTCACCAAGCCCATTTATAGTATAATTCAATTTGTAGATACAAATCAATTAGTGACTATGGAGGTGTATGAGCAAATGGACAACATGCTAGGCCAAATCAAAGACATTGTTGAGCCGAGAGATGCAATCTTGTATGATCATATTCATAAACATGTGTTCAAAAGGTGGGATAATATGAATGTTCCACTCCCTACCCCAACATATGCCCTTACACCTAAATATCATTCTTCATCTTGGTTGGACCAACCAACACCTAGGGGTGGGGTTAAGAGAAAACCACACACAATCCAGAGGTACAAAATGGGTATATGCTTGCATTAAAAAATTTGGTCCATAATGAAGAGTGTGCTCAAGTGAAAATAAAATTGACCAAGTATATCAATGAACATGGAGTCTTTGGTAACTTGCATGCAACTAAAGATCGAGGATAGGTTGAATCATATCAAATGTTGGAACATGTATGGCTCCTCTACGACACATTTGCATAAATTGTCGATGAGGGTGTTTTCACAAGTTGTTAACACTTTTTATGTAGAGAGGTGTTGGAGCACCTACAACTTCAAAGTGAAAAGAAAAAACCTGAAAGTAGACTGGGCATAAATATTGGTTTATTTGCACTACAACTTGAGGTTGTTGTCCCATTATTATGAGGCAAAAAAGAATGATAAAACATTCATTGTGACTTGGGAAAATAATCTAGAGACCAATTTGGAGGATGGAACCATAGTTTTAGAGCACTCGGAGGTTGAATTTTTGGGTGATCATATTCATGGAGAAAATATGGCACCCCCATCCACTAGTAGGTTTCCAGATGCAACAATGTTTTCTTTAGCTTCACAATGTCTAGTGTTGTCAGGGGCCATGGAGAAGTTGGTTGTGGAACTGCATGAACACTTCCACCTACTCCTACTCATCTTTTTCATAGATCACTAGAAAAAGAAACTAGAAGTTTCTCGTGGCAGCAGTAAAGCGTAGTAGATACTAGATCCTTTTGTCTTTTTCCTAGTCAGAAGTAGTCTCTAGAACTTAGTACTTTGTCTTTATTATGGATTATTTTGTAAACATTATATGACAATTTAAGTTTAAAATTCGAACCGTGAACCTACCTTTGAACTGTTGACTACATCTTAGAACTCTTTGATAATGAATATGGCGCTTTGTTTCATTTCATGGTGGATGTTATCTATTACATGTTGTTGATGACAAAGTTTATATGTTGAAACTTGAAGGTTGATGTTGTGGTTGAGGATTGATCATTTGATGAAAATGTTATAAGTTATTATTATTAGATGATTAATGTTGTATATGTACTAAATGGTTGAGGCTTTAATGATCATCATTAATCCAATAGTTAAATCTATGTTTTCGTGTTTTTTTGCAGCTAATTCAACATTCTACATTTGTTTTAAATACATATGCATCAAACTACATTAATGTATGTATTATATAAAAAAATGCTCTACTCGTGGAAGCTTTTTTAAAATTATGTTTCCCACTCCCGCTCCCTCCTCCCAATAGCCTTGACCTTAATACTAGATCAACAATTTTTTTTGGCATTGCATAAACTTTAGATCTACATGCCCAAATTTCATATCTAACATTCCTAATTGTAGATCTGCATATTTAGGCATCTCATGTATTAGATCTACACTTTGTCAATTCAATTCTAAACATCCATGTATCACATATTGCAACATTTCTCCAAACTTTGTTTTTTTTTATAAGTTTTTTTTAGCATAAATTTCCCTTGAGCACCCTTTTTTTGCGCCTATGGGTTACATTTTCTACACTTTTAGTGATTTGGAGATATTCAAGGCATGTTTTTGTGTCCTTATTTTTTCTTCTTTATGTGGTTATTCTTCATATGGTGAAATATAGGACTATGAACTCCTAAATCCCCATAACTATCACACATGGAAACTCAATATGAAACAAGTTCTACAATCTAAAGGTCTATGGAAAATGTTGGCTAAAGTTCCACCTATATTTACCAACGAAATTGAAAGATTTTCCTATAGGAACAAACTTGGTGAAGCCATGGGTTTGATTGGACCACATGTTTCAAATAGTTTGATGTTTCATATTGTTGAATGTAAAACACCAAAACAAAGTTGGGATAAGTTGAATTCACTATTTGGAAAAGTCAATGAATTATGAGCATTGTAGTTGGAAGTTGAATTGTCATTCCTTGTACCTAATGAGAATTATTCCGTTGAATATTTTCTTGCCAAATTCAAGTTATTACTGACATGACTAAAAGGTTATGGAAAATACAAAACAAATGATGAGTGCATTTTCTTGATTCTATCCAAGCTTAAAGGCCTTTTTTAGGTATTTTATTCTGCCTTTATTCCACTATGGATTTGCTTGGATCAAAGTTCCTTTTTTTATATCATGTTCGTTACCTGTGGGACTAGCCTATGGTCTAATAAATCACCACCTGGGGGAATCTAAGCCATACAAAGCACCCGAGGATCGCACCTGACCTAGGCCACACCAACCCTTAACATGGTTGGATTTTTTTGGGTGTCTCCTCTCGACTACCACAAGTTTCAAACCTTGGCCATCTTATCGAACAAAACCCTTGGAATCCAATCATGCTTGTGGGATTTGATTTGGATTAGAGTTCAAAATTCCCTCTTTTGATATTTTCTGTGAGTGTCTTACCAAGAAACAATCTAAGCTTGTGCAATTAGATGTTCTTTCTATATCTAGGAATCAATACCTTGTGGCTCAAACCTCCAAAGGTAAACAAAAGACTCAACACAAACAAGAGATTGATCATGATCAAATTGGTAAGTCTACCTCTAAGCCTCTATAGAAAAAAAATTCCTTTGCTCCTCCATCTTTCAATTTTAATGAGTCTTCCTCCAAGAAAAAGAAGAAGTCAAGTGTAACTTGCATTTTTTGTGGCATACTTGGGCACGAGCAATCCAAATCCTGGAAGAAACTAGAAGCATTGATTGAAGCCATGTAAGAGAAAAAAATTTCAATGCCAAACCTTCAACTGGTAAAGAGAATGCACTTTCTACTGTATCTTTATATGCATTTTAAAATAGTTGGATACTTGATTCTAGAATATCACATCATATGGCTCATTATCATGAGTTGCTTCCTTCCCCATCTGATAGTATCATTTCGTAGATTGCACTTGGAGACTCTTCACAACTTGATGTTTTAGGAGTAGGTACTATGAAATTAGCTAATGGCTGCATAAATGATGTTATCCTTGTTCCTAAAATTTCTACCAATCTACTCTATATTTATCAAATTTAAATTTCTTCCAATATACTATATATTTATCAAATTTGTCACTCGGGTGATGGCAAGACAATAGAGTTTTCTTGTCATGTTGTGGTCATTAGAGAAATAAAAATCCAATTTTTTTTGTTTCTTTTGAGAGAGTTGATCATAGTTCTCAGTTGTACAAGTTCATTGGTTTTGATCCTTCTTCAAGTTTTTCTTTCATTGCACATGTTGATTCCTTGAGTATACTTTGGCATGAAAGATGTGGACATTTGAATTATAAGTATTTGCAATAATTGAGAACAAATAATTTGGTGCTTGGTCTTCCTAAAGTTTCTTGCATTGATGGTGTTTGTCAGGGTTGTGTTCTTGGTGAAAAACATCAAGATCCTTTTCCTAAAGGTAAGGCCTTGTGTGCTACCAAACCTCTTGAGTTGGTACATATTGATCTCATGTCATTTTTTACTCATTCATTTTTAGGGGCTAAGTATGAACTCACCTTTATTCATGACTGTTGACGGGCGAAATTGACCGTCCATCAACTGAGAGAGTGGAACCGGTCCAAGGTTGTCTAATAACCCAAGCCATTTGGGATGAACCACCCTGACGGGTTTAGTGGCTCCGTTAGCCGATCTAAGGTCCTAGGAAAACCAAAGAGAAAACTAATCTAAACTAACTAAAACTAGATAAAATAAACTAAACTAACTAACAATAAATAAAACAAACTAATAAACTAATATCTCTATATATACAAACTACTAACTAATACTATACTAACTACTACCTGAAAAATAACTTATTCACAAAATATACAATATCTACAAAATACAGATTTAAATAAAACCTGGAAAACTCATTTACTTTCTGCCCTAAGACAGAGAAAGATATTTTTGTTGATTTTATGATTTTATGAACAACAAATAAAACTTACTGAAATTAAACAATCTAATATACTAACTACACATATATCTAACTAAAATACTAACAAATATACTAAACAAATAAACAACAAACAGACCCGAAAACACTCCATATTTGTCCTGCGTATGATGACTTCAAAGCTGGTCGGAGGAAGGAAACTCGCACCGAATAATCCAGAAGCTTCTCGTAAACAATAGCTGCAATGCTCTTTGAGTTTATTTATAGGACAAACAAGACATAAAAAAATCATAACAATTATATAATTTATAAATCTCTGCAATAAGGTAAACCTGTTATGCAAAAACTTATACTTAACAATCCAATTAATGAAGAAGAGAAATCTATCATTCACAAACTGAATCAAGTAATTTTTATGTTTTTAAATACTGGAAGAAATTAGATATGGATTATATTGATTAAATTATATCATTTGCAAAAGACTAAGATAGCTAAAGTAGTAATTAACCAAATGCAAATTGATACACATAAACATGAAACAAAACATTGATATTATGAAAAGCTAAAGCTGTAACAAAACATCAATTTCTGTCTCTATCTGTATTAAAATTCCATATCCTTGTTCTCCCATGAATGAGGATGGTCTTATTACAAAAATAATGAGTATTTATAAGTTTTTCCACAGGGTAAAACCTCCTCGTGGAAGTTATCAAACTGTTTACATAATCTGGGAAGATATTCCCAAGAT
Source organism: Picea mariana (assembly GCA_032191745.1). NCBI lineage: Eukaryota > Viridiplantae > Streptophyta > Pinopsida > Pinales > Pinaceae > Picea > Picea mariana. The sequence continues at coordinate 72,434 of JASDQU011400417.1, read as the reverse complement.
CAACTAAACTAGGAAACTAAAATGAAACTAAAACATCTAAATATCCTCTAAACTGTCCATCAAATCTCATGCAATTTCGAATTCACCTGAAATAGGTCAGAAATAGACAAGTTAGAGAGATATTTTATTAATAAAATAATAAAAATCTAATTCTACAGACTTAGCTATAGAATCATCTGATTCTGTAGCTAGTCTAAAATAAGATACAGAATCAGAATTGAAATTAAATCAAATCTTTTTAGAAATTCCATTCAATTGACATCCAATAATCATTTGAGAATGGATCATAAATTGAAATCGATATTCTATTATGAACTCAAACATGATCCACATCATTAACTGAGTACATAGATAGCAATACTCTGTTTCGATTATAGTCATAAATCGGGTAAATGAAATCATATGAAACATAATCGAAATCGTTTCCCAACAAATCGAATCGATCTGTTATGGGATCGTTTTGATATTCAATTGAAAATAAAACAAATCGTAATCACATCGTTACACTTGTGAATTGAACAGGATTATCACGATAACTGTATAGCAAGTGATTTACGCTGTGAACGAATCCAAACGATGATTGACTCATAACAAAATCATAACAGGATTAAACAAAAAGGGTTTGTTATAGATCCTGATCGTTGGTCATTGCATAGTAAGCAAGTAGGATCGATTAGTTTTAATCACAATCTTTTCAGTCAACCGAATCATATCAGGGTTTGACCAATTCATTTCACAAATTTAAAATACAGAGCATCAATTATAATCTGAACTCAACTCATAGGACAAACTTGCCAAATTAGAACAAAAGCGAATCGATTAGCTAAGATTTTCACATAGTTGTTATGATTCAGATTCATTTCCAATTCGGGCGCGAATGTTAAATGAGTGTAATGTTTTCATCAAAGAGACAAAGTCATTATCCTTAACTTGAAAACAGTCAAAGATAGAACATCACATGACACAACATCCTAACAAGTTTCTTCTCGAAAACATTTACCAGTCATAGCATACCAATGATAATGAAATCGAATCCGAACAAAATCGTAACAATCAAACTAGATCAAACCGTTTACCAACCATAGCACATGGATCATAACCAAATCAAATATGAGCATGATACAAACCAATTCATTTGAAGGCAAACTATTAATTTTGTCACCTTAACGAGGCAAGCCAATCAATCAAATTCAAGTAAAGATCACTAAAATCCAATCAAAATCTATTGATTTCTATACTAGGAATAATCAGATCGTATATCGAATCGAAATTTCCTTTTTATTAAAAGCACAACTATATATAGAATGTACGCAATATAACAGAGTCATACAAGGTGTGAACATAATTGTTTAAACACTAAATTGAAAGAATTATAAACACCTAGATTATTTACAAAATAAAACGATGTCAAAACCATACCTGTGTAGCGACAAGGTTGCTTGCTTATACCGGCTTGGAATTTACAACAGTCGTGGCTGATTCCACGTTTTTTAACAGGATAGAGCCGATTGTTTTTTGTTTTTTATCCATTGCTCGTAGCTTGGCCTTTTGACTGGTTAGCACTGCAATCTGGTCCACCAGTGACTGAATCTTTGACTGGAGTATAGGCACATCAATATAATATCGCTCTAACCATGAATTGCATTGATCACATGGTGACTATGCGGGTTTAGACAGAGCAGGCGAGGGTTTGGACAACTGACCGAGGGTTTCACGAGGCAATTCAATACCCGGGTAGTTAGGATCGTCCTTTAGGCAGGGGGGTAGGTTTGATACAAAATCATATGAGGGTTCGGCACAAAAACCTTATGAATAGGGGTATTCGCTAGCTAAAAAATGTTCCATTTCCGAATCAGAGTCCTCACTCAAGACAAAGGGGTTTGACTCAACAGGGGGTTTTGGCTTGTTCCTTTCCATCCGTGAAATCAAATGTGCATTCTTTTTCCCTTTGGCGTTTGGAGCAAGGTTTTCCTTGAGCTTATTGCTCATAGGCTTAACAGTCTCAACACTCTTAGTCACAGTGTGGGGTAAGTCGAAAGGAGGGTCGGCCGATGGTTTAGGCAGAAAGACATGGTAGGGTACTGGGGGTACAACCTTGACCTCACTCACCATAGGTTTGTCAACCTATGTAGGGTTCAGATCCTCGAAACCATTCCGAGCAACGAAATTGCTCCAACTATCCTCGTGCAGACTCAAATGATAGACAACGATAAGCTTAACAAGCCCATAATGAAACAAGATACTGTCATATTGGTGTCTTTTGTACTTCTTCGACATTTTAAATAGGCTATGATGCAAATAATAGGGCATATTGAGAGAGTATCCCATAAAAACCATAAGCAAACGCAGGTGGTGGAGGAACACAAGTCCGTATCGACCTTCACAGGTCACAAACTGCTTGATTATCATCAATAAATCGTTCCATCGTTGTTTAAGCATAGTTAAGGGCATACCTCTATCACAAGAGGTGACTTTGCGATATTGAAACAACAGTGTCCACGACACTTCCTCGACCTTGCAATTATTGAACCAACGCTGCCCCGAAGTAGCTAACCCCGCAGCTAAGCTGATAAACTGTTCATCAATCTCTAACTGTATATCGCCGACCTTGGCTCGAAAACCATTGAAGGTCATGGCAAACTGTCGTGCCACACAAAGGTTAAAACCCTCAAAACGTTTTACGAAGGTAAGCCATCCACTATCTGCCAAATCTTGAAGGGCATTGTCAAACATCAATAGGGCTTAACTTCCATTGGGTTCAACTCGCACGACTGGTGCCATGGAGCTGAATTCATGGTAAGGGAAGGGTTCGAATTCATCAACACACAGTAACAGAGCTACCCGAAGCAACAACGATGAACGAGCAAAAGGGGTAAGCATTAATGCGAGCATGCGAAGGTGGTGGAGTCTGCCATGCATAATATTCATTATCCAAGTACAACCGCCAAATTTCATATTTGTTTACTCCATAAGAATAGTTCAACCATTAAGTCACGTGTACAACCAATGAAATGCAATGTGTAAACCAATGCGCGCCAACACTATGCCATAGTATTTACAAATCCGACATATAAATCAAAACCCAAAATCAAATATGCGCCAATGTATNAATAAAACGATGTCAAAACCATACCTGTGTAGCGACAAGGTTGCTTGCTTATACCGGCTTGGAATTTACAACAGTCGTGGCTGATTCCACGTTTTTTAACAGGATAGAGCCAATTGTTTTTTGTTTTTTATCCGTTGCTCGTAGCTTGGCCTTTTGACTGGTTAGCACTGCAATCTGGTCCTCCAGTGACTGAATCTTTGACTGGAGTATAGGAACATCAATATAATATCGCTCTAACCATGAATTGCATTGATCACATGGTGACTATGCGGGTTTAGACAGAGCAGGCGAGGGTTTGGACAACTGACCGAGGGTTTCACGAGGCAATTCAATACTCGGGTAGTTAGGATCGTACTTTAGGCAGGGGGGTAGGTTTGATACAAAATCATATGAGGGTTCGGCACAAAAACCTTATGAATAGGGGTATTCGCTAGCTAAAAAACGTTCCATTTCCGAATCAGAGTCCTCACTCAAGACAAAAGGGTTTGACTCAACAGGGGGTTTTGGCTTGTTCCTTGCCATCCATGAAATCAAATGTGCATTCTTTTTCCCTTTGGCGTTTGGAGCAAGGTTTGCCTTGAGCTTATTTCTCATAGGCTTAACAGTCTCAACACTCTTAGTCACAGTGTGGGGTAAGTCGATAGGAGGGTCGGCCGAGGGTTTAGGCAGAAGGACATGGTAGGGTACTGGGGGTACAACCTTGACCTCACTCACCATAGGTTTGTCAACCTGTGTAGGGTTCAGATCCTCGAAACCATTTCGAGCAACGAAATTGCTCCAACTATCCTCATGCAGACTCAAATGATAGACAACGATAAGCTTAACAAGCCCATAATGAAACAAGATACTGTCATCTTGGTGTCTTTTGTACTTCTTCTACATTTTAAATAGGCTACGATGCAAATAATAGGGCATATTGAGAGAGTATCCCATAAAAACCATAAGCAAACGCAGGTGGTGGAGGAACACAAGTCTGTATCGACCTTCACAGGTCACAAACTGCTTGATTATCATCAATAAATCGTTCCATCATTGTTTAAGCATAGTTAAGGGCATACCTCTATCACAAGAGGTGACTTTGCGAGATTGAAACAGCAGTGTCCACGACACTTCCTCGACCTTGCAATTCTTGAACCAACGCTGCCCCGAAGTAGCTAACCCCGCAGCTAAGTTGATAAACTGTTCATCAATCTCTAACTGTATATCGCCGACCTTGGCTCGAAAACCATCGAAGGTCATGGAAAACTGTCGTGCCACACAAAGGTTAAAACCCTCAAAACGTTTTACGAAGGTAAGCCATCCACTATCTGCCAAATCTTGAAGGGCATTGTCAAACATCAACAGGGCTTGACTGCCATTGGGTTCAACTCGCACGACTGGTGCCATGGAGCTGAATGCATGGTAAGGGAAGGGTTCGAATTCATCAACACACAATAACAGAGCTACCCGAAGCAACAACGATGAACGAGCAAAAGGGGTAAGCATTAATGCGAGCATGCGAAGGTGGTGGAGTCTGCCATGCATAATATTCATTATCCAAGTACAACCGCCAAATTTCATAGTTGTTTACTCCATAAGAATAGTTCAACCATTAAGTCATGTGTACAACCAATGAAATGCAATGTGTAAACCAATGCGCGCCAACACTATGCCATAGTATTTACAAATCCGACATATAAATCAAAACCCAAAATCAAATATGCGCCAATGTATATAATCATAAGTTTAACCAAGGTGCCAAACGATACTCATAATAGTTGACAAGCCAATATTTATGAAAATATTTACATAAGGGTCCTATCATATATATATATATAAAAAATTTAATCTAAACCCTTAGGCATTTTCATAGAATCAATGATCAGGCAAGTCATAAAAAGTGCAAATCCAAAGGCTAAATGTCTTCAATAAAACCAAGTTATACAATCAATCGAAGTATGAGAACCAATCAAAGGATATTGCCAGTCGTGTAATGGTCAATAAAAGGTAAGCGCAATAGGCACAATGACACAAAAGATATTGACAGTTCAGATGATGATTGAAAAACAACTTCGAAAGGGGAAGTTTTCATGCTTACAGTCATGAAAACTTAACGAAGACAAATGTGTAAATGTCGCAAGAAATGGAAGTGTCGTCTATTTGAAAAATGCGACAAAAAAAACTTGATGTTTGCAAGAC
>JASDQU011400415.1:32852-44626 GCA_032191745.1 Picea mariana | reverse complement strand
AAATCTGAAGTATGCTGAAAAGATAAAGGGGTTTGAACCTAAAAAAATCTTTGTGGAACATATGTTGTCAGTAGGATTCAACAACTTATCCATTCATACTATTTTGAGTGAAGAAGAAGATAACATGAACCTAGGAGTTCCTGCACACAATGTTGGTGACTTAGAAATACTAACGAGTTTTATATGCAGAAAGGAAAGGTGTTCAACAACACTGGTATTCCAACAGAGGAAGAACACCTTCAGTAACCATTCAAACAACCATATCAAAGATAAACACACTAATGTTTTGAAGTGGTAAAACCCCTACAGGGAAACATCCATGGCCCTAGCCAACACAACCACTTGGAGCAGTTTATTAATTCAAAAGAAAAAGATTACAGAGAGATTTTACAAGAGAGTTTCTCACAATCAATCATCAACAAATGACCCTCCATGCTCTTTAAATAGATATCATGGACCATGTTGTTCTAGAGTCTGTACTTAAGGCTTAGAAATTACAGTGTCTAGGCATCCGAAAGTGAGTAGAGGATAAAGAGAAGGAAGCATCAACCTTCAGAAAAGCAAGCTAAGGCTGATTTCCAGGTTGTCACTGTCTCGCTTCTAACTGTTCCTGGATGCTTATATCCCATTCAATTGCGGCCCATGAACGTTTGAGTTCTACTTGAGTGATGATTTTTTTAAGTATAGTGTCGAATAGGTTTAAAGCAATGTTGGTTTGATCAGATAATCTGGGTTCAATATTGGGCTATCTTGTTACAGGGACAGTCATAGAGGAACAAGAAAAATTAAAAGAAAGTTTCAAGGTTTTTAATGTTGTCTCAATTTGGATCATATAAAGGAGGACTTTCAATTCCGATATCAAAGATAGAATGCAAACCAAAGTCCTTTTCTCGCAACTGAGTTATTTTTAAATAAATTGTGTATGAAATGTAATAAAAACATTAAGATGTCTATAATGTGAGGCTCCTATCAAGGGAGAATCTCACCCTATAAACAAAAGAAGAAAACAGATAAAGAAAAAGATGATGAAGCATAAAATTTATATAGAAGTCTAAAAAATTTACAGGTCTTGTACCTCCTGATAGCCGATATAGAGGAAAAACTACAAACAATTAGAATGCTAAAACCATTGATCACCACAGTAGTAGTTGTACTAAATTGCAACTAAACATTCATTAGACATATATATATGAAATGGAATTTAAGACAAGGTAACAGAGAAGATAAAACCATAACACACTCTTGACAGAATCAGGAATCTTCGGGTTTGCTCTGTATTAATTTTCAAAAGGAGAAAGTCTCTATTACAATCTACCAAAAAGGTCCAGCCCTGTTTCTCTCTTCAATGCACATACTTATACAAATTTCTACATGCTATAATTTCAATCGTTTCAGAGTTCTTTTGATTACAAAATAGGAGATTTAAACATTTAAATTCTTTGTCCTTGTCCACTTTCATGCAGATGAGGCACCCTCCTTCCTTTTCTCTTCGAATTCCAAAAACAAAACAGGTAGCCATCTATCATTATTTGGTACCAGAAACCTGCCCCTTCGTCTACTCAGTGCAAGTGACGCACCTCTCCACCAGCTGGGCTATTAACCTGGAATGTTCTGCTTGATTATTAGCCTCAAAGGTATAACAATCCTTCGCTAATTTTGGTAACTTTCCTCCTACATGTCGGTCTTCAAAGTTGATAGAACATAATTGTAAACTTGGCTTTATTAGCCATTTATCCACTTGGAATATATCTGTCTGGGTTACTAGTGATATTTCAACCTGCTCTCTTTCCTCACTCTCCTTGATATTGAGCAGGTGTTTGGCTATATTGATCTGCCCCAGTGTCTCAGTGTTGTTTTCACTATCAAGACCTAACAATCTTTCATCTATCATACTGAAAGTTCCTTCACAAGAGTTCCTAATATCTTTAGCTCGCTCTCTACCTTCTAATATATCACGCTCCCATGCTTTCAACAGGATGTTACCTCTGATATGCTCCAGGATGGAGAGTTTGGAACTGCTGCTCGTTCCTTTTTTCGTCGTGGCTATGACAACTTCTTGGAAAGCGACCCGAGCTGCCCCAGCTTCTCTTTCTCTCAAAGAGATGTATTCTAATACTCAATCTATGATTTGACAGTGGTTTTGAATGGTTTCCACTTTAGAAATTAATTCTTGCTGAGTTGTTGACACTCTTTTTTGGATTTCTATGGCTTGGGATTGGAACATCCTGATATCTATTACCTAGATTTCAGTGAAGTTTAATTTGGCCTGTAGCTTCCCTATCGATTCTTCTTGCTATATTAGCTATAATTGACTAGTTCGAGCCACCTATTGTGTCTGTTCAATATCATATTTGAACCACTCGATTTCCTTTTGATCAGCTTCTCTAGCTAGCTCTATACCTATGTTCGCCTGGTCTCTTGCAGCTGCTTCTGTTGTAGCCAGCTTGGCCTCCAAAGTTTTGATCAAGTGTTTTTTTTTCTTCAACTGTTCTTTAAGGGACTTGACGGAATATTGGTTGGTGGTAGAAAAATCCCCCAACGTTCCTACTATCTGAGTTGCAAACTCCTCTTTTTTCATGGTTCTTCCATCGGCTAGAATTTTAAAAAGTTTGGCTATCGTGCTTGCTTCCCGATAAAGTTCCTGTTTTAAAACTGCCTTTCTCTTCTTGTCAAAGAAAAATTTGTTTGACGACAATTCTTCCACAGTAATAGGCTTCATTTCTTCATCGAAAATCCACCTTGCATCTGGGATCCCCTTTGTAGACTGTAGGGGAGTGACTGAAGCGATGGGACTGCCGATTTTCTTGGATGATTTCCCCGGGGTAACAATCGAGGCTGGCTTGCTTGGAGGGTTGGGGATTTCGGCTTCCTGTTTCGAGCCTTTGATTTGCTTTTTCTTTTCCTGGTATTCCTCTCGGTTAGGTATTGAATCTTTGGAGCCCTTGGCTTTCATTTGCTGTACCTATGAAGTCGATGGGTTCTTACCCTGTAAGATAGGAGGAAGGCAGTTCCGTCTGTGTTCCTAGAATTTGAAAAAATCGACCATCTCTTCGGGTGACAGGGCTTGTACCCGAATCAATACCTTGGCATAGGATCTCACGCCTCAGAAGATATCATCATGAGGTGAATTATCATGTTCATATCTTTTAAGGCCACAACTAGCCATGTGATTACTAACGACCCTGTGTGGGTTGTGTTTCTTGAACTCAATGTGGACCAATTTAATCTCTTCCAAGGCTGTTGCCTCGGCCTTTGTGTGTCTAAAATCTAATAAAGAATAGGTATTCAAATGAATGGGGAAGGGTGGCCATACCTTCTTCAAAAATCCTTTATGCTCTTTGCTTATGCCACCAACCACAGTTTTCCTAGCGATTTCGCGACAAACCAACCTATCTGGTATAAATAATGGTAGAGAATATGGAGGAACAGAGGCGTCGAAAACCCTGATGTATAAAAATTCTGCCTCTAAGTACCATTCGGCCACGCTACTCAAGTTGGCCACAATGCTATCTGAAATCCTGGGTGGTGTATTACTGAAGATGGTAACATGCATCAACACCATTACCCAATTGAAAATATCATATATGAAGTCTGCGGCCTTATCCTACCAAATTTTTGAGTGATAGAAATGGATAGGCTCAGCCTTAGATTGAGTCCAGCTCCATCTCATTAGAGGGAAAGGAATCATGAAGAAAACATCGTCCATGATGTAGACAGACATAAAAAATGAGGCAACCTTCCCACTTTCCCTCTGCGTTCGATATTCTGTAATCTAACTGGTTAGACTGTCTGACAATAGCTTGGCCTAGTCGAAGGAACAACCTTCAGTAACTGTATGAATTAGAGGCACCCACGAGAGGAAAAAGTGTGTGGTGTCTTCCTTTCCATACAACCTATAGGTCATCATTGCTATATATTTGAATTGCGGTTCTAAGGAAGAGATGGAATAAACTCCGTGACTATCTGCCCTGAATTTTGTGGGGTGTGAGACCCAATCCTTGATCAAATCAGATAAGATTTTTCCATATTGCTCACGTTCCTTCTGCTTAAAACCCTCTAGAAACTCGACATTGTATGTGAAGTTTGACGTGGGTGACAATTCGTACATTGCCTACAAGTGTTCTGGTCTAAAGCTCCCAATAGTTACCTTCTTCTCGTTGATAATAGTCCTGGTTGGGATGTCTACATGATCTAGCGCCCATCGGATCATATCATAATATGGAAGGAACCGTGGCCTTGCCGCTATTTTATGCATCTCTGCTTGAACGACGATTTTGTATTTGGTGGCCAAATCATCCTTCTCATTGTCACTGGAATCATTTGAATAGTTCACCAACAAGGATTGAAGAACCTCAATGACGTATGACCAGGTTCTGACAGAATCAATACTTTGGGGTGAAGTATCAGAAACAATATCTAAGCCATGCCCTGGACTCTCAGCAATTGCCTTGGACATTTTTCGTGGTGCCATGATAGAGGAATCAGACTTATCTCTCCTGTAGTAAAAATGTGGAAACATACATAAATTAGCCTTATGAGAAAAGCTTATTTACGCAATATAGAAATGAAATTTGAAACAATGAGAGAAAAATATATATTTCGACTATTTAAAACCCTGACGTCCTTGTGAACAGAACGGTCAAATCATTTTTAGGGAAATATTTAGTAGTAAAAGCAATATCTTTACCTTTCATTTCACCTTATTTCAAATAAATGTCATAAATTTTTCACGGGTCGTGACATAAATTAGCATAAAAACATTTAAATTTATATTGTAGACAGTGCATGTTAAGATTTGTATTAATGTGCTAATTAATCTGGCTTAGCTCTTTTAATTAAGTTTTATTTAATCTTTAATCACCCTTTTCGGCATTCGCCGTATTGGGAGAATTCACTCCTATCCTTCGAGCCCCTAAAACCCGAGATCGCGATGGCATGATCTAGTTAAGAAAAAACATAATCCAAATTAAGTGTTTAATTAATTCGTGCTTAATCAATATCACGACTTCGCGACTCGGGGCTACAAAGGTATAGTTTCTTGGAAGAGAGAATGTTGAAATCGCGAAACCCCGACAATGTTTAACTATGGTTTGAAGTGACTCACCCCTGACACTAACTCGAGTAACTTTTGAAATTATCTCACGAATTTGCTTATTGGAGTTATGACGGTAAGGTTTTTGTGAAGAGCGAATGCCAAAGTTGCGAGACCTTGACAACGTTTAACTAGGGTTTAAAGTGACTCACCCCTGACACTAACCCAGGTAACTTTTGAAATTATGTCACAACTTTCCCTATCAAAGTTACGATGGTAAGGTTTTTGTGAAGAGCGAATGTCGAAGTTGTGAGACCCCGACAATGTTTAACTAGGTTTCAAGAAACTTTACTCTCGGCGCTAACCTGGGTAAACTCTTGAGGTTGTTTCGCGACTTCATGCATCAGGGCTTGTAAACCATGTAACTTGTAACCCCCAAAGCGTGATATCCCGAGGTAGCATAAAGTGAAAACTTCGTTCAAACAATTAAAAAGTAGTGACTTAGGAGTATAGCGGTCCTTGCTACTTCACATGTCAGGACTACTGAAAATTTCAGTGTGTAAAGATTATGAAATAAAAGAAAAAGAAAGGCCAACCTTAGACTTTAAGAATTACATTTAAAACAACTGAAAAAGGTGGCTCCAACAGACCAATCGGGTGTTAAGACATAGATCAATGGCCATTAAGATTGAGGAGAATATGAACCGTCAGATCACTCTGTGTCGGGAACATATCGTGACCATCGAATTTCCTAACTACAAATGCATACTAAATAAATACACTAAGAAACACACTTTTACCTAACGACACATTAGACTAAGTAGATCTTAACTAACTCCTAAGTGTCTAAATATCCTAACATCCCCCCTTAAGAACAACTTTGGATAGGATTGAAGGATTTACAATAGTGACACAATAGGAGAAGGAAGGAGGCATTAGAGCCTATCCCCCCTTAATGAAAACTTCCTGAACTCCTAACATAGATTGAAGTTTGGAAAACTTTGCTTCTGTAAAATACTTTGTGAAAATGTCTGCAACTTGATCTTTTGTAGGGAAAATGAGCACTTTAATAACTTGATCATAAATGATCTTTCTAATGAAGTGCATGTGTATCTCAGTGTGTTTGTTGCACTGATGTTGAACTGGGTTTTTGGTGAGCATGATGGCACTCTGATTTTCGCACCAAAGGTTGATCGGATGTTGTTTTTGGAAGCCAAAATCTAAAAGAATATGTCGAAGCCATAAGGCTTCCTGACTTGCATTTACCATTGCTTAGTACTCTACTTTTGTTGAAGAAAGTGCAATAGCATGTTTTTTCTTACAGGCCCAAGTGACAGGTCCTGAACCAAAGCTGGAAACACAACTTGAAGTAGACTTCCAATCATCAAGGTCATTGGTCCAGTCTGAATTAGTGAAACCAACCAATAAAGGAGTCCCCCCTGATCTTTATTGTATCTCAAACTGAATAGTACCATGGACATAGATAAGTATCCTTTTAGCTTCTTTCTAATGGATTTCATGGAGTGTTTTCATATAGAGGGCAACAAGACCAACAACAAAGGAAATATCAGGATGGGTATGAGTCAATTATAAGAGGCTACCAACTAACTAACAGTACAAGGTGGCATCAACTTTGAGAGAAGTACAGGTGGTAGCAAGATTGACTCCAGAATGGAAGGGAGAAGGGGTTGGTTTACAATCATCCATGTGAAAATGATGAAGAAGGTCACAAGCATACTTAGACTGGGAAAGAAAAATTCCTTCATTGTTTTTCAAAACTTGGAGGCCAAGGAAATAGTGCGAAAATCCTAAGTATGCCATTTCGAATTTCTTCTTAAGGTTGGTTTTTAGATGGTTTAAAAGTTTTGAGTCACTACCAGTAAGGATAACATCATAAAAATAAAGGACAAGGATTATGATATGGATTCCTACTTTCTTGGTATAGACATTAGGATCATAATGGCATCTAGAGAATCCAGTGGTAATAAGAAAGTTATCCATTTTGGCATACCAAGCTCGGGGAGCTTGCTTGAGACCATAAAGAGTTTTCTTAAGGCGAAAAACAAGGCTAGAGTCATTATGGATATAGCTAGGAGGCTGTTCCATCTAGATTTATTCTTGCAATTCTCCATGCAAGAAGGAGGATTTAACGTCCATATGATGGACATCCCATTTATGTGAGGCGACAAGGGAAAGAATAAGGCAGATGGAATTCATTTTGGCTATATAGGCAAAGGTTTCATTATAGTCAATTCCTTTAACTTGGGAAAATCCTTTGGCAACTAACCGAGCCTTGTGTCTTTCAACACTTCCATCTGATGCATATTTAGTTATGTAGACCCATTTACATATGACAAGTTTTATTCCTTTTGGAAGAGGTACGAGATCCCAAGTATCATTTGTCATTAAAGAACAATACTCTTCATTCATTTTTGTATCCCAATCAGGATGACCTGAAGCTTTTGCAAATTTCTCTGGATCATGATTCTCTTAAATTTGAGCCAAAAGATAAGAGTCTCACTAGAACTTTGAACGTGTTTGATGTTGATCTGAAGGATCAACGACAACATCACCAACTTCTTCTTGTGTTGAATGGACCCATTTAGGAATAGTGGAGTTGGAACTGGTGTTAGTTCAAAGGACTCATCTAGAGGAACATGAGAAGGAGGAGGTGGATTTTCATCCTCACTGTCATCATCCGAAGAACAAACCAGAACAGGAGAAGGAACAAACGTCGAAGATGGCTCATAGGTCGAACAAGGCACAAACGCTAAATTAGGATCGCAGGGCAAAGAAGGCACAAACATTGAATTAGGCTTGTAGGCCAAGATATTTTCATCAAATTTAACATGTCTTCTAATAATAATTTCATTACAATGTGGTTGAAGAAGTTTATAACCTATGACATATTCAGAAAAACCAACAAATATACACTTCCAACTTTTAGGCTACAATGATTTCCTTTTCTCGTCAGGAATGTGAGCCCATGCTATACTTCCAAATACACAAAAGTGACTTAAATATGGTTTAATTTTAGTCCAAGCTTCTTCCAGTGTTATATTTGTAAGATCCTTTGTGGGAGTGTGATTTACCATGTAATTTGCACATTTATTGGTTTCCACCCAATACTTTATACTTAATCCCCTAGATTGGATCTATTAGTCCCTAAAGTTGCACTTGACTGTGAGAGGGAAAGCAAGGGAATCATCGAGTTATTGCAAAGTGTTTTTAAGGTGTTTATGGTTTGGTTTTTTGAATAAGGTGGTTGAAAACTGGCTCAAGGTTTAAAAATAAACAAGAAATTCAGAATAGGAACAAAATATATCCCATTGAATGGTTAAAGGGTAGTCATATAGATGAATTAGATAAATAAGGAAAAGAGAAAATGAATTTTTCAATTTTTCAACTTCACATAAAATTCTTATCTCAAAATATCATTAAGAAACAAGAACATCAGCCTGAAATCAAAACTTGAAAATAATCACCACAACAAATTCTTTATTGTATCAATTGATAATCAAGAGAACAAAAGCATTGCAATTTGAATAATGAGTTCAAGCATGAAGAAAGAAGAACATAGTATAAAAGAGAGTCTAACCATCCACATGCCTTTGCTATTAAGTGTCAAATAGAACAATAATTTCTTACAAGGAGTTTCAAAACAGGTCTCCTGGATCTCCAATTTTTCAACTAGAACAGAGTCTTTTTTCTGCCTACTTAAGCTATCCAAAATATATCAGATCCTAATTTCTAGCATGCTATTAATGATAAGATATGATTAGCATATATCTACTAGGGAGGTTAGCTCAAAAAGAGCATTTACATTACAAAAATAGACATCAACTCAACAACTTAATCTAGAATGATCCTTTCCACAATACATTCGATCCTACAAAATAGGAATTGGTTTGATCTAGTTGTGCATTTCGAGGTATTTTCCTTTTATGAGCCAAAATAAGTATCTTTCATTGTTCCCTGGTAAACATCCAAATTGAAAGTGTACCAAATTCTTCATAAATCTTTTAGGTTATGATAACATCAGTAGCCTTGGCAGTATTCTGTTTGAGCTTTGTGGTGAGTACAATGTTATGCCAATAGAGTTTGAAATTTATTTCTCTGAGTTCTTTGAGCAATGCTCTTTGCTATTTTTTCTTCTTCTTAAAATCTTGTATCCTTTCTTGTTGCCTGGCACTCCATTGTTCTACATGAGCCTTCTCTTTCTTCAACGATTTCACCATCTTCTGGAGTTCTCTGATCCTTTCTTTATCAGTTTTGACCTTAACCTTGAATTCGGGGAACTCCTCTGCAGGTGCAGGCTCATTCAGATCCATGGAAACCTTAGGCTCTCTCAATTTAATTTGTTATCTAGAGGGAAATTATGAGCTATGCTCTTCATCTGAACTAGCTGAATCCATGGCTTCAGGCATATCTGATATGTTGTATGAATCTACAAGGTTTCTTTCTTTATTTTTAGGAACCTTATTGATACCTTTAACAGATGATTTAAATCTTGACAATCTAGTAGTAACTCTTGTTACAGGTCCTGTAGGGAATAGAACAATATGCTTATTGCTTTTTTCCAGTTCTTTATGTAATGGAGGTTTTGCTTCCTTTTCTTTGATACCTGCTTTAGCATCCTCATAATGATCCTCCATAACTATGACATCTTATTTTTTGATTGAGGGATCGAACATAGCTTTGGACCTTAGCATGTATTTGTTGGTAACTGTAGTAGAATTTCTCCTATGGTTTTGAGACACAGACACATATTTCTTCTTTTTCCTTTTGAATGCAATACCTTTCTTATTGGTTTCATGTGATTTATGCTTGATTATGGTTTTAACATCAAAATCTTCTTCTATTTCTACATATTCTTCAGAAATTTTTTTGATTTATGCATTCAGTTTGGGTCTCTTACCTCTGTTGGTTCTTGTCACCTTGATGTCAGACATTTCTTCTTTAACAGGAGTTTCATCATTTGGAATACTATGTTTCTATGTAACAACCCTTTTCCCTTTGCCTCTTTTATGTTTGTTGGGTTGTGGATCAAGATTTAGGGATTGGATCAAACAACTCTAGGGTTTATGTACTTCCCTCAGAGAAGAAATGACCAGAGTATTAGTTAGGACTTGATGAAACATGCTACCCTTTTCAATGGTGGGGTGTGATTGCACCCTTTTTGACTTCTTTGCCAATATTTTGAGCAAAAAGTAAGGCAAATTTAAAGGATAGTCTCCATTGAGATGCATTCACAACCTAATATCGTAGATGTAAATCAGTAAGAATCTTCCTTCATAGGTGATATACCTGTGGATAATGATTAAATCAATATGCCATTCTTGTCTAATCCAACTGTGGGGGACCCCCTTTCTCCAATTTGGGTTTTTCTTATCTGGGAGCAAGAATTGACTGACAAATTTCACGACTACATGCTCCTTTTTCCACCATCACTCTCCTCCAACTACCAATCTGTAAGATTTGGCGATTTATTGTTTTGTCACCATCATCAACAACGTTCCGATCTCCACTTCGAAACCATCAAATTTCTATGCAAACATCATAGATACATGTTCGTCATGACCTTGGAAGGTGGTGAAGAATTCGAACCAGCCAATGTATTTAAACTTTTGCGCCATTTGAGGATATTCTTCGAGAAGCTCAACGCCCTCAGGTTCCAATATGAAAATTTGCCCACTTCTCTTAGGTGCCATATTGATAATATGATGTTGCAACTCGGCACTGCCGAAATTTGAATTTATAATCTGAAATTGTTATCAATTTCTTCTGAAAGATACCTGTGCTTATAATTCAACAAAATCAAAACAATGAGTGACAAGGTCGTATAATGATGTTTGGGAATTGAACTGATTTGAAATGGGTTTTTGCAGGTGATGATCCCCTCATGTAATGGTTTGAACTAAATAATTCATTCAAGTGATATCATGGGACACATGCAGATCATCAGTCCATGATTCATGTAATCATAACAAAATCAAGGTGGTTGGTGCTTATCATGGCATGATTACATTAGCACTACGGGAATAATGTTATTCCAGTAGTGCTATTAATGACTTAGAAGAAATTTGAATTTGAAGGATTCAAATAGGCATATGATGTGACAAATCTTCTAAAACAATGTCTTAAATCCCCAAACTTAAAGAAATTATTCAAAAAGTAAAATGAAAATCAAAACAAACTCAAAACAAAGATAAAATTAAAATGAAAGAAAACAATGAAGTGCAAGTAGGGAGGGTTTAGGATTAGAATTTCTCACTAAATCAAAAGAAAAATTAGAGACTAACAGGATCATACAATTAGCCATTTCTTTTAATGTGTGGTTCTTTCTCTTAAGTTTTAAGAAGTAAACCCAAGTACGTCTGAAAAAGTCATCAATGAAAGTTAAGAAATACTTGCACCCAAAAAAAGAAGGAGAAGAAAGTGGACCACACAAATCACTGTGAACAAGATGCAAAGGGCCCGAGGCGTGCCAAGAGGCATGTTTGTCAAAACTACCCTGATGATGTTTGTTAAGAACACAACTGGCACAAACACCATCTTTGCATGAAATAGGGGGAAGACTAGTCACCATTTGGTGATTACATAGTTGCTACAATGAGCAATAGTTTAGATGACCAAACCGTTCATGCCAAAGTTTGCTCAAGTCATCCCTATGACCAACAAAACTAATGAAAAAGATGATGACCCAAAGTTTTCAAACTTGTACAACCTGGTAATATCATCA
>JASDQU011400415.1:18441-32832 GCA_032191745.1 Picea mariana | reverse complement strand
AAATCTGAAGTATGCTGAAAAGATAAAGGGGTTTGAACCTAAAAAAATCTTTGTGGAACATATGTTGTCAGTAGGATTCAACAACTTATCCATTCATACTATTTTGAGTGAAGAAGAAGATAACATGAACCTAGGAGTTCCTGCACACAATGTTGGTGACTTAGAAATACTAACGAGTTTTATATGCAGAAAGGAAAGGTGTTCAACAACACTGGTATTCCAACAGAGGAAGAACACCTTCAGTAACCATTCAAACAACCATATCAAAGATAAACACACTAATGTTTTGAAGTGGTAAAACCCCTACAGGGAAACATCCATGGCCCTAGCCAACACAACCACTTGGAGCAGTTTATTAATTCAAAAGAAAAAGATTACAGAGAGATTTTACAAGAGAGTTTCTCACAATCAATCATCAACAAATGACCCTCCATGCTCTTTAAATAGATATCATGGACCATGTTGTTCTAGAGTCTGTACTTAAGGCTTAGAAATTACAGTGTCTAGGCATCCGAAAGTGAGTAGAGGATAAAGAGAAGGAAGCATCAACCTTCAGAAAAGCAAGCTAAGGCTGATTTCCAGGTTGTCACTGTCTCGCTTCTAACTGTTCCTGGATGCTTATATCCCATTCAATTGCGGCCCATGAACGTTTGAGTTCTACTTGAGTGATGATTTTTTTAAGTATAGTGTCGAATAGGTTTAAAGCAATGTTGGTTTGATCAGATAATCTGGGTTCAATATTGGGCTATCTTGTTACAGGGACAGTCATAGAGGAACAAGAAAAATTAAAAGAAAGTTTCAAGGTTTTTAATGTTGTCTCAATTTGGATCATATAAAGGAGGACTTTCAATTCCGATATCAAAGATAGAATGCAAACCAAAGTCCTTTTCTCGCAACTGAGTTATTTTTAAATAAATTGTGTATGAAATGTAATAAAAACATTAAGATGTCTATAATGTGAGGCTCCTATCAAGGGAGAATCTCACCCTATAAACAAAAGAAGAAAACAGATAAAGAAAAAGATGATGAAGCATAAAATTTATATAGAAGTCTAAAAAATTTACAGGTCTTGTACCTCCTGATAGCCGATATAGAGGAAAAACTACAAACAATTAGAATGCTAAAACCATTGATCACCACAGTAGTAGTTGTACTAAATTGCAACTAAACATTCATTAGACATATATATATGAAATGGAATTTAAGACAAGGTAACAGAGAAGATAAAACCATAACACACTCTTGACAGAATCAGGAATCTTCGGGTTTGCTCTGTATTAATTTTCAAAAGGAGAAAGTCTCTATTACAATCTACCAAAAAGGTCCAGCCCTGTTTCTCTCTTCAATGCACATACTTATACAAATTTCTACATGCTATAATTTCAATCGTTTCAGAGTTCTTTTGATTACAAAATAGGAGATTTAAACATTTAAATTCTTTGTCCTTGTCCACTTTCATGCAGATGAGGCACCCTCCTTCCTTTTCTCTTCGAATTCCAAAAACAAAACAGGTAGCCATCTATCATTATTTGGTACCAGAAACCTGCCCCTTCGTCTACTCAGTGCAAGTGACGCACCTCTCCACCAGCTGGGCTATTAACCTGGAATGTTCTGCTTGATTATTAGCCTCAAAGGTATAACAATCCTTCGCTAATTTTGGTAACTTTCCTCCTACATGTCGGTCTTCAAAGTTGATAGAACATAATTGTAAACTTGGCTTTATTAGCCATTTATCCACTTGGAATATATCTGTCTGGGTTACTAGTGATATTTCAACCTGCTCTCTTTCCTCACTCTCCTTGATATTGAGCAGGTGTTTGGCTATATTGATCTGCCCCAGTGTCTCAGTGTTGTTTTCACTATCAAGACCTAACAATCTTTCATCTATCATACTGAAAGTTCCTTCACAAGAGTTCCTAATATCTTTAGCTCGCTCTCTACCTTCTAATATATCACGCTCCCATGCTTTCAACAGGATGTTACCTCTGATATGCTCCAGGATGGAGAGTTTGGAACTGCTGCTCGTTCCTTTTTTCGTCGTGGCTATGACAACTTCTTGGAAAGCGACCCGAGCTGCCCCAGCTTCTCTTTCTCTCAAAGAGATGTATTCTAATACTCAATCTATGATTTGACAGTGGTTTTGAATGGTTTCCACTTTAGAAATTAATTCTTGCTGAGTTGTTGACACTCTTTTTTGGATTTCTATGGCTTGGGATTGGAACATCCTGATATCTATTACCTAGATTTCAGTGAAGTTTAATTTGGCCTGTAGCTTCCCTATCGATTCTTCTTGCTATATTAGCTATAATTGACTAGTTCGAGCCACCTATTGTGTCTGTTCAATATCATATTTGAACCACTCGATTTCCTTTTGATCAGCTTCTCTAGCTAGCTCTATACCTATGTTCGCCTGGTCTCTTGCAGCTGCTTCTGTTGTAGCCAGCTTGGCCTCCAAAGTTTTGATCAAGTGTTTTTTTTTCTTCAACTGTTCTTTAAGGGACTTGACGGAATATTGGTTGGTGGTAGAAAAATCCCCCAACGTTCCTACTATCTGAGTTGCAAACTCCTCTTTTTTCATGGTTCTTCCATCGGCTAGAATTTTAAAAAGTTTGGCTATCGTGCTTGCTTCCCGATAAAGTTCCTGTTTTAAAACTGCCTTTCTCTTCTTGTCAAAGAAAAATTTGTTTGACGACAATTCTTCCACAGTAATAGGCTTCATTTCTTCATCGAAAATCCACCTTGCATCTGGGATCCCCTTTGTAGACTGTAGGGGAGTGACTGAAGCGATGGGACTGCCGATTTTCTTGGATGATTTCCCCGGGGTAACAATCGAGGCTGGCTTGCTTGGAGGGTTGGGGATTTCGGCTTCCTGTTTCGAGCCTTTGATTTGCTTTTTCTTTTCCTGGTATTCCTCTCGGTTAGGTATTGAATCTTTGGAGCCCTTGGCTTTCATTTGCTGTACCTATGAAGTCGATGGGTTCTTACCCTGTAAGATAGGAGGAAGGCAGTTCCGTCTGTGTTCCTAGAATTTGAAAAAATCGACCATCTCTTCGGGTGACAGGGCTTGTACCCGAATCAATACCTTGGCATAGGATCTCACGCCTCAGAAGATATCATCATGAGGTGAATTATCATGTTCATATCTTTTAAGGCCACAACTAGCCATGTGATTACTAACGACCCTGTGTGGGTTGTGTTTCTTGAACTCAATGTGGACCAATTTAATCTCTTCCAAGGCTGTTGCCTCGGCCTTTGTGTGTCTAAAATCTAATAAAGAATAGGTATTCAAATGAATGGGGAAGGGTGGCCATACCTTCTTCAAAAATCCTTTATGCTCTTTGCTTATGCCACCAACCACAGTTTTCCTAGCGATTTCGCGACAAACCAACCTATCTGGTATAAATAATGGTAGAGAATATGGAGGAACAGAGGCGTCGAAAACCCTGATGTATAAAAATTCTGCCTCTAAGTACCATTCGGCCACGCTACTCAAGTTGGCCACAATGCTATCTGAAATCCTGGGTGGTGTATTACTGAAGATGGTAACATGCATCAACACCATTACCCAATTGAAAATATCATATATGAAGTCTGCGGCCTTATCCTACCAAATTTTTGAGTGATAGAAATGGATAGGCTCAGCCTTAGATTGAGTCCAGCTCCATCTCATTAGAGGGAAAGGAATCATGAAGAAAACATCGTCCATGATGTAGACAGACATAAAAAATGAGGCAACCTTCCCACTTTCCCTCTGCGTTCGATATTCTGTAATCTAACTGGTTAGACTGTCTGACAATAGCTTGGCCTAGTCGAAGGAACAACCTTCAGTAACTGTATGAATTAGAGGCACCCACGAGAGGAAAAAGTGTGTGGTGTCTTCCTTTCCATACAACCTATAGGTCATCATTGCTATATATTTGAATTGCGGTTCTAAGGAAGAGATGGAATAAACTCCGTGACTATCTGCCCTGAATTTTGTGGGGTGTGAGACCCAATCCTTGATCAAATCAGATAAGATTTTTCCATATTGCTCACGTTCCTTCTGCTTAAAACCCTCTAGAAACTCGACATTGTATGTGAAGTTTGACGTGGGTGACAATTCGTACATTGCCTACAAGTGTTCTGGTCTAAAGCTCCCAATAGTTACCTTCTTCTCGTTGATAATAGTCCTGGTTGGGATGTCTACATGATCTAGCGCCCATCGGATCATATCATAATATGGAAGGAACCGTGGCCTTGCCGCTATTTTATGCATCTCTGCTTGAACGACGATTTTGTATTTGGTGGCCAAATCATCCTTCTCATTGTCACTGGAATCATTTGAATAGTTCACCAACAAGGATTGAAGAACCTCAATGACGTATGACCAGGTTCTGACAGAATCAATACTTTGGGGTGAAGTATCAGAAACAATATCTAAGCCATGCCCTGGACTCTCAGCAATTGCCTTGGACATTTTTCGTGGTGCCATGATAGAGGAATCAGACTTATCTCTCCTGTAGTAAAAATGTGGAAACATACATAAATTAGCCTTATGAGAAAAGCTTATTTACGCAATATAGAAATGAAATTTGAAACAATGAGAGAAAAATATATATTTCGACTATTTAAAACCCTGACGTCCTTGTGAACAGAACGGTCAAATCATTTTTAGGGAAATATTTAGTAGTAAAAGCAATATCTTTACCTTTCATTTCACCTTATTTCAAATAAATGTCATAAATTTTTCACGGGTCGTGACATAAATTAGCATAAAAACATTTAAATTTATATTGTAGACAGTGCATGTTAAGATTTGTATTAATGTGCTAATTAATCTGGCTTAGCTCTTTTAATTAAGTTTTATTTAATCTTTAATCACCCTTTTCGGCATTCGCCGTATTGGGAGAATTCACTCCTATCCTTCGAGCCCCTAAAACCCGAGATCGCGATGGCATGATCTAGTTAAGAAAAAACATAATCCAAATTAAGTGTTTAATTAATTCGTGCTTAATCAATATCACGACTTCGCGACTCGGGGCTACAAAGGTATAGTTTCTTGGAAGAGAGAATGTTGAAATCGCGAAACCCCGACAATGTTTAACTATGGTTTGAAGTGACTCACCCCTGACACTAACTCGAGTAACTTTTGAAATTATCTCACGAATTTGCTTATTGGAGTTATGACGGTAAGGTTTTTGTGAAGAGCGAATGCCAAAGTTGCGAGACCTTGACAACGTTTAACTAGGGTTTAAAGTGACTCACCCCTGACACTAACCCAGGTAACTTTTGAAATTATGTCACAACTTTCCCTATCAAAGTTACGATGGTAAGGTTTTTGTGAAGAGCGAATGTCGAAGTTGTGAGACCCCGACAATGTTTAACTAGGTTTCAAGAAACTTTACTCTCGGCGCTAACCTGGGTAAACTCTTGAGGTTGTTTCGCGACTTCATGCATCAGGGCTTGTAAACCATGTAACTTGTAACCCCCAAAGCGTGATATCCCGAGGTAGCATAAAGTGAAAACTTCGTTCAAACAATTAAAAAGTAGTGACTTAGGAGTATAGCGGTCCTTGCTACTTCACATGTCAGGACTACTGAAAATTTCAGTGTGTAAAGATTATGAAATAAAAGAAAAAGAAAGGCCAACCTTAGACTTTAAGAATTACATTTAAAACAACTGAAAAAGGTGGCTCCAACAGACCAATCGGGTGTTAAGACATAGATCAATGGCCATTAAGATTGAGGAGAATATGAACCGTCAGATCACTCTGTGTCGGGAACATATCGTGACCATCGAATTTCCTAACTACAAATGCATACTAAATAAATACACTAAGAAACACACTTTTACCTAACGACACATTAGACTAAGTAGATCTTAACTAACTCCTAAGTGTCTAAATATCCTAACATCCCCCCTTAAGAACAACTTTGGATAGGATTGAAGGATTTACAATAGTGACACAATAGGAGAAGGAAGGAGGCATTAGAGCCTATCCCCCCTTAATGAAAACTTCCTGAACTCCTAACATAGATTGAAGTTTGGAAAACTTTGCTTCTGTAAAATACTTTGTGAAAATGTCTGCAACTTGATCTTTTGTAGGGAAAATGAGCACTTTAATAACTTGATCATAAATGATCTTTCTAATGAAGTGCATGTGTATCTCAGTGTGTTTGTTGCACTGATGTTGAACTGGGTTTTTGGTGAGCATGATGGCACTCTGATTTTCGCACCAAAGGTTGATCGGATGTTGTTTTTGGAAGCCAAAATCTAAAAGAATATGTCGAAGCCATAAGGCTTCCTGACTTGCATTTACCATTGCTTAGTACTCTACTTTTGTTGAAGAAAGTGCAATAGCATGTTTTTTCTTACAGGCCCAAGTGACAGGTCCTGAACCAAAGCTGGAAACACAACTTGAAGTAGACTTCCAATCATCAAGGTCATTGGTCCAGTCTGAATTAGTGAAACCAACCAATAAAGGAGTCCCCCCTGATCTTTATTGTATCTCAAACTGAATAGTACCATGGACATAGATAAGTATCCTTTTAGCTTCTTTCTAATGGATTTCATGGAGTGTTTTCATATAGAGGGCAACAAGACCAACAACAAAGGAAATATCAGGATGGGTATGAGTCAATTATAAGAGGCTACCAACTAACTAACAGTACAAGGTGGCATCAACTTTGAGAGAAGTACAGGTGGTAGCAAGATTGACTCCAGAATGGAAGGGAGAAGGGGTTGGTTTACAATCATCCATGTGAAAATGATGAAGAAGGTCACAAGCATACTTAGACTGGGAAAGAAAAATTCCTTCATTGTTTTTCAAAACTTGGAGGCCAAGGAAATAGTGCGAAAATCCTAAGTATGCCATTTCGAATTTCTTCTTAAGGTTGGTTTTTAGATGGTTTAAAAGTTTTGAGTCACTACCAGTAAGGATAACATCATAAAAATAAAGGACAAGGATTATGATATGGATTCCTACTTTCTTGGTATAGACATTAGGATCATAATGGCATCTAGAGAATCCAGTGGTAATAAGAAAGTTATCCATTTTGGCATACCAAGCTCGGGGAGCTTGCTTGAGACCATAAAGAGTTTTCTTAAGGCGAAAAACAAGGCTAGAGTCATTATGGATATAGCTAGGAGGCTGTTCCATCTAGATTTATTCTTGCAATTCTCCATGCAAGAAGGAGGATTTAACGTCCATATGATGGACATCCCATTTATGTGAGGCGACAAGGGAAAGAATAAGGCAGATGGAATTCATTTTGGCTATATAGGCAAAGGTTTCATTATAGTCAATTCCTTTAACTTGGGAAAATCCTTTGGCAACTAACCGAGCCTTGTGTCTTTCAACACTTCCATCTGATGCATATTTAGTTATGTAGACCCATTTACATATGACAAGTTTTATTCCTTTTGGAAGAGGTACGAGATCCCAAGTATCATTTGTCATTAAAGAACAATACTCTTCATTCATTTTTGTATCCCAATCAGGATGACCTGAAGCTTTTGCAAATTTCTCTGGATCATGATTCTCTTAAATTTGAGCCAAAAGATAAGAGTCTCACTAGAACTTTGAACGTGTTTGATGTTGATCTGAAGGATCAACGACAACATCACCAACTTCTTCTTGTGTTGAATGGACCCATTTAGGAATAGTGGAGTTGGAACTGGTGTTAGTTCAAAGGACTCATCTAGAGGAACATGAGAAGGAGGAGGTGGATTTTCATCCTCACTGTCATCATCCGAAGAACAAACCAGAACAGGAGAAGGAACAAACGTCGAAGATGGCTCATAGGTCGAACAAGGCACAAACGCTAAATTAGGATCGCAGGGCAAAGAAGGCACAAACATTGAATTAGGCTTGTAGGCCAAGATATTTTCATCAAATTTAACATGTCTTCTAATAATAATTTCATTACAATGTGGTTGAAGAAGTTTATAACCTATGACATATTCAGAAAAACCAACAAATATACACTTCCAACTTTTAGGCTACAATGATTTCCTTTTCTCGTCAGGAATGTGAGCCCATGCTATACTTCCAAATACACAAAAGTGACTTAAATATGGTTTAATTTTAGTCCAAGCTTCTTCCAGTGTTATATTTGTAAGATCCTTTGTGGGAGTGTGATTTACCATGTAATTTGCACATTTATTGGTTTCCACCCAATACTTTATACTTAATCCCCTAGATTGGATCTATTAGTCCCTAAAGTTGCACTTGACTGTGAGAGGGAAAGCAAGGGAATCATCGAGTTATTGCAAAGTGTTTTTAAGGTGTTTATGGTTTGGTTTTTTGAATAAGGTGGTTGAAAACTGGCTCAAGGTTTAAAAATAAACAAGAAATTCAGAATAGGAACAAAATATATCCCATTGAATGGTTAAAGGGTAGTCATATAGATGAATTAGATAAATAAGGAAAAGAGAAAATGAATTTTTCAATTTTTCAACTTCACATAAAATTCTTATCTCAAAATATCATTAAGAAACAAGAACATCAGCCTGAAATCAAAACTTGAAAATAATCACCACAACAAATTCTTTATTGTATCAATTGATAATCAAGAGAACAAAAGCATTGCAATTTGAATAATGAGTTCAAGCATGAAGAAAGAAGAACATAGTATAAAAGAGAGTCTAACCATCCACATGCCTTTGCTATTAAGTGTCAAATAGAACAATAATTTCTTACAAGGAGTTTCAAAACAGGTCTCCTGGATCTCCAATTTTTCAACTAGAACAGAGTCTTTTTTCTGCCTACTTAAGCTATCCAAAATATATCAGATCCTAATTTCTAGCATGCTATTAATGATAAGATATGATTAGCATATATCTACTAGGGAGGTTAGCTCAAAAAGAGCATTTACATTACAAAAATAGACATCAACTCAACAACTTAATCTAGAATGATCCTTTCCACAATACATTCGATCCTACAAAATAGGAATTGGTTTGATCTAGTTGTGCATTTCGAGGTATTTTCCTTTTATGAGCCAAAATAAGTATCTTTCATTGTTCCCTGGTAAACATCCAAATTGAAAGTGTACCAAATTCTTCATAAATCTTTTAGGTTATGATAACATCAGTAGCCTTGGCAGTATTCTGTTTGAGCTTTGTGGTGAGTACAATGTTATGCCAATAGAGTTTGAAATTTATTTCTCTGAGTTCTTTGAGCAATGCTCTTTGCTATTTTTTCTTCTTCTTAAAATCTTGTATCCTTTCTTGTTGCCTGGCACTCCATTGTTCTACATGAGCCTTCTCTTTCTTCAACGATTTCACCATCTTCTGGAGTTCTCTGATCCTTTCTTTATCAGTTTTGACCTTAACCTTGAATTCGGGGAACTCCTCTGCAGGTGCAGGCTCATTCAGATCCATGGAAACCTTAGGCTCTCTCAATTTAATTTGTTATCTAGAGGGAAATTATGAGCTATGCTCTTCATCTGAACTAGCTGAATCCATGGCTTCAGGCATATCTGATATGTTGTATGAATCTACAAGGTTTCTTTCTTTATTTTTAGGAACCTTATTGATACCTTTAACAGATGATTTAAATCTTGACAATCTAGTAGTAACTCTTGTTACAGGTCCTGTAGGGAATAGAACAATATGCTTATTGCTTTTTTCCAGTTCTTTATGTAATGGAGGTTTTGCTTCCTTTTCTTTGATACCTGCTTTAGCATCCTCATAATGATCCTCCATAACTATGACATCTTATTTTTTGATTGAGGGATCGAACATAGCTTTGGACCTTAGCATGTATTTGTTGGTAACTGTAGTAGAATTTCTCCTATGGTTTTGAGACACAGACACATATTTCTTCTTTTTCCTTTTGAATGCAATACCTTTCTTATTGGTTTCATGTGATTTATGCTTGATTATGGTTTTAACATCAAAATCTTCTTCTATTTCTACATATTCTTCAGAAATTTTTTTGATTTATGCATTCAGTTTGGGTCTCTTACCTCTGTTGGTTCTTGTCACCTTGATGTCAGACATTTCTTCTTTAACAGGAGTTTCATCATTTGGAATACTATGTTTCTATGTAACAACCCTTTTCCCTTTGCCTCTTTTATGTTTGTTGGGTTGTGGATCAAGATTTAGGGATTGGATCAAACAACTCTAGGGTTTATGTACTTCCCTCAGAGAAGAAATGACCAGAGTATTAGTTAGGACTTGATGAAACATGCTACCCTTTTCAATGGTGGGGTGTGATTGCACCCTTTTTGACTTCTTTGCCAATATTTTGAGCAAAAAGTAAGGCAAATTTAAAGGATAGTCTCCATTGAGATGCATTCACAACCTAATATCGTAGATGTAAATCAGTAAGAATCTTCCTTCATAGGTGATATACCTGTGGATAATGATTAAATCAATATGCCATTCTTGTCTAAACCAACTGTGGGGGACCCCCTTTCTCCAATTTGGGTTTTTATTATCTGGGAGAAAGAATTGATTGACAAATTTCACGACTACATGCTCCTTTTTCCACCATCACTCTCCTCCAACTACCAATCTGTAAGATTTGGCGATTTATTGTTTTGTCACCAGCATCAACAACTTTCCGATCTCCACTTCGAAACCATCGAATTTCTATGCAAACATCATAGATACATGTTCGTCATGACCTTGGAAGGTGGTGAAGAATTCGAACCAGCCAATGTATTTAAACTTTTGTGCCATTTGAGGATATGCTTCGAGAAGCTCAACGCCCTCAGGTTCCAATATGAAAATTTTCCCACTTCTCTTAGGTGCCATATTGATAATATGATGTTGCAACTCGGCACTGTCGAAATTTGAATTTATAATCTGAAATTGTTATCAATTTCTTCTGAAAGATACCTGTGCTTATAATTCAACAAAATCAAAACAATGAGTGACAAGGTCGTATAATGATGTTTGGGAATTGAACTGATTTGAAATGGGTTTTTGCAGGTGATGATCCCCTCATGTAATGATTTGAACTGAATAATTGATTCAAGTGATATCGTGGGACACATGCAGATCATCAGTCCATGATTCATGTAATCATAACAAAATCAAGGTGGTTGGCGCTTATCATGGCATGATTACATTAGCACTACGGGAATAATGTTATTCCAGTAGTGCTATTAATGACTTAGAAGAAATTTGAATTTGAAGGATTCAAATAGGCATATGATGTGACAAATCTTCTAAAACAATGTCTTAAATCCCCAAACTTAAAGAAATTATTCAAAAAGCTAAAATGCAAATCAAAACAAACTCAAAACAAAGATAAAATTAAAATGAAAGAAAATAATGAAGTGCAAGTAGGGAGGGTTTAGGATTAGAATTTCTCACTAAATCAAAAGAAAAATTAGAGACTAACAGGATCATACAATTAGCCATTTCTTTTAATGTGTGGTTCTTTCTCTTAAGTTTTAAGAAGTAAACCCAAGTACGTCTGGAAAAGTCATCAATGAAAGTTAAGAAATACTTGCACCCAAAAAAAGAAGGAGAAGAAAGTGGACCACACAAATCACTGTGAACAAGATGCAAAGGGCCCGAGGCGTGCCAAGAGGCATGTTTGTCAAAACTGCCCTGATGATGTTTGTTGAGAACACAACTGGCACAAACACCATCTTTGCATGAAATAGGGGGAAGACTAGTCACCATTTGGTTATTACATAGTTGCTACAATGAGCAATAGTTTATATGACCAAACCGTTCATGCCAAAGTTTGCTCAAGTCATCCCTATGACCAACAAAACTAATGAAAAAGATGATGACCCAAAGTTTTCAAACTTGTACAACCTGGTAATATCATCAGCAATTCCAGTCGCAAAAACATGCTTAGGAACTTTTAGATCCTTGATTACAACTTGGTGAGGTGAAAACTCTACGGTTTTACCTTCACCTGAATGAGTTATTTGATATACTGATAGAAGGTTACAAGAAATACTTAGAACACATAATACATCATTGAAATGACCATTTTCTACTTGAACTGTTCCATATCCTTCAACACTAAGAGATCTATGATCACCAACAAATATTTTCTTGGTGTTACATTCATTTAGAGAAAAAAATATGTCTCTATCCTTATCCATATGATAATATGCTCCAAAATCAATAATCCACTCATCAGAAGGAGAAGTAGAAGTTGTAATGAAGGAGAAACCAGAAGCATAAAGTGTGTGTCCATGAGAAGAAGAAGAAGAAGTAGAATCAATACTAATGTTTTGCTTCTTCATTGTTGCTTCTAAAGTTGTCATATTATTGAAACATTTGGACTCATCATGGCCATCTTTATCACAAAAGTTGCAATGCTTGTCAGTCTTCTTATTTTTATATTTTGTTCCTTTGTCACCATTAGGAGCTAAGTTGTCTGGGTGCGTTTGGGACCCTTATATTGATTTTTGTTGTTGCAAGGATGTTTCTTCTTGGGATTCTTGGGTTTATCTTTCTGATAGATGACTAAGGCTTTGTTGGAGGTACCTCTAGTGTTGATCACTCCAAATTTTACAAGATTATATTTCTCTCTAATCAAAGCATCAAAAAATTTCACAAGAGTGGGTTTTACATAATTTGTCCCTAGAGGCTCTTGCATGGCATAAAAGGTAGATACAAACACATAATATTAACTACCTATCTTAGAAAGAATAAGATAGATGCAACGATATTCGTTTATCTTTATCTTACATTCTTCACATAAATTTCTGAGTGTTTTAAACTTAGATAGATAGTCTTCAATGCAAGAAAAATCATTTGGACTTAAATTTAGTACTTAATTTTCTAGCTGTTAAGATCGAATAATATTGTGTTTACCAAACACTGATTCAATATTTTCCCAAGCTTCTTTGGGTTTATCAATTGATTGAAGCTGGAACCTTAAATCAGGAGAGATGGGCATTCTGATTAATCCACGTGCTTCATCATTCCTATTATCCTATTTGAATTTCTTATCAGCATCAGTGGGTGTTGTTTCTTTTCCCAAGGTAATCAAGTAAAAGCCTTTACTTCTTAATAAATCATTCATATGGGATTTCCATTGGAAGTAGTTGGTGTTGGTAAGAAAAATATTACTTGAAGAAGCCATATTAAATATGTATATAATATGGATTTAAAAATTGAAACTGATGATCTGGATGGAAATATATCGAAAAATTAGGTGTTTTTTAAAAAAATGGCACTTAAAACGGACTTCGGATGTGAAATTTATTCCCTTTAAAAAAAAAGGCATAAACGACAACCAAAGGACCACGTGATGGTGTAAGTTGCTTTATGAAGTGACCCACTTTTATAAAAAGAAGTGTGGATCACTTTTACAATGAAGTTACTTTAAAAAAGAAAATTTGTATGCAAAATAAATAACTCTAAAATATTAAAGCTACTTATAGTGATTCATTTTTATACTTGAAGAGAAATACACTTTCCAATGGAGCATAAACGTTTTCAAAAAAATAACAAAAAGAGAGACCTGAACTCAAGACCTCTTACTTAATAAGGAAACTTTTAATCAAATAGTCTAGCAAAATATATTGTATTATTTAGAAAGAGGATTATTGTTGTTGTTGTGCTAAAAAAAAACTCTTTTCACACAAGAAAAAAATTTCACTTCTTGACTCTGCAAAAATTCAAAAATGGTATATTCATTCTTTATACCTCCGGATCTAACTGAAATGGTCGTATATTGGGAAAACAGAAACCTTTTTGAGTGAAAAAAAAGTGTTCTTGACTAAAACGAGCACTCTAGATGCAATGGAATAGTCCTCTTAGCCCATAAATGTATGAAAATGGCATAAAATGGAGATGAGGAAACTTGGTTTCAAGATCTCGATCTACAATAGGACCGGGTCTTCAAACAAGATTTGATACCATGTTCAAAAACACAAGTATTCCAATAGAGGACGAACATCTTCAGTAACCACTCACACAATCAAATCAAAGATTAACACACTGATGTTTTGAAGTGGTAAAACCCCTATGGGGAAACATTCACAGCCCCTGCCAACACAACCACTTGGAGCAGTTTATTAATGCAAACGAAAAATGCTATAGAGATATTTTACAAGAGAATTTATCACAATATATCATCGGCAAATTACCCTCCATTATCTTTAAATAGAGATCATGGTCCAATCAGGTGTTAAGCCATGGACCAATGGTTGTTAAGATTGAGGAGAATATGAACTTTTGGATCACTCTATGTCGGGAACATATCATGACCGTCAAATTTCCTTACTACAGATGCATACTAATGCATACTAAAGAAACACAATAAGAAACACACTTTAACCTAACGACACATTATACCAAGTATATCTTAACTAACTCCGAAGTGTTTAAATATCCGAACAAAAGGGTCCCAGTGAGAAGAGCATCGAGTCTCTAGTTGTTACTCCTAAAACTACCACATCTCAGAGAAATGCTCCAATGACCCAC
>JASDQU011400414.1:27876-52420 GCA_032191745.1 Picea mariana | reverse complement strand
AAGATTCCAAAAGTTGGAGAAGTATGTCAAATATGTAAACACTTCCTGAGTGGCTCAGGATGAGCCACAACTAAGTTTTAGGGCCCTATTGGAGCAGACTATTGTGGGAGAAAATTTCAAGGAATAAGAGTGCAACAAATGAGGCAGGAAGCTAAGGAACAGACCAAAGAAGCAGTGCGCACCAAGATTTAAGGAGAAGAAGCGCATAGTCAAAGAAAGAAATAGTTGGATTGAAGACCAACCGCATGAAGGAGGTTGTAAAGTGGAAAATACTAATCCACTTAGGGTTAGTTTTTTGGGTTATGATGTAAGGGGTTTTACCCATTGTGATAATACAAATATGTTTTGTAATATCTTAGGATATTAGGGAGTATCCAGCAAGTGAAAAGAGTTAGAGAAGCTTTTGTGTAGTGAGATCATAGAGCTAGTTTTGGAGTCAGTTTTGGAGATGAGTATGTTTTTGATTTTTAATTGAGGGTTAGGTCACAATTTGTGCATCTTGGTGCGACATTGTTCAACCTCACCACACATATGTGCATTCCAAATGCACTTCCGATGTAATGTGCAAAACACAGAAATTTGATGAAGAATAATAAGAAGCATAATATCTTTGTGGACGTAGCCCAGGAGGGTGAAACATGGTAAAATATGGTGTATATGAGTGTGTTTCTATTATGTATTGATTTATATGATTTATGATGAATTATTAAGTAAATGAATGAATCTTCTAAGGTTAATTTACACTGTGCACTAGATTAGACATGTTTTCTAAAATATGAATGGTAGATTTGAATGATGGTATGGTAGAATGAATGTTGAAGTAGAAGAGTAGCATTCCTAACATACCCATGAGAAACCTCTCTTCCATGAATGTAGAAAATTGGGTCCTGTAGTCACCCATAATCCATCTCAGGTGAGACTGTGTTGTACACTCTGTGCGTGGTGTTTCCTTCTGGACTCTAAAAGGGCCAATGGTTTCTAGGGTTTTTTTGGAGAACTAAGGAAAACCCGGTGTTGAGGGGTCTGAGATCCCTATAACTCAACAACAGGAAACAAACCCGCTTAAGAGGCCCAATTAGACTCGTAATCATTTGATGAGCGGTAAGGTTATCTAGATTTGTGATCTAGCAGGGATTATCGATGGGATTTAATTGCGATTGACATATATGTCTTTTATGTTAAACCTTTCCTCAGGCTATGTAGTTCTCTTTTGTTTCTTTTCTAACATTTAAAATAAAGATAGATATTAAACTAAATGACATAGGGATGTTAATTATGATTTGGGGAAGGCTAGGTTTTAGGATAACCTTTATACCTTAGCATGCAGACAAAGAAGATGTAAACTAATTCAAACTAGCATTAATACTATTTTGATTTGTAGACATTCAACATTGTCTGAGATAATAGTTACAAAAAGAAAATATATACGTGACAAGAAGTTAGTGCAAGAAAAAATAATTTCCAATGCTCTATTATCAATCACAGGTTAACACAATAGATTTATATTCATCAATTGGAATGAAAGAATTGTTACAACATTATAAGATAACTTTGAATAGAAGATACAAAAAATCTTACTCAATACAACAACAAATATTGAATCTGAAGACAGAGATAGTCCCCCTCTGTCCAATCACATTCATGCCTCAGATGAAAGAAGTGTCTTTGTTTCTAAACATAACTTATTAATCAAAATAACTTGCATAGAAATAGTTCTCTTACAATATTCTAGAAAAATTATTTCTCTCCAAAACCATCGACCTTTTGACACAAGGTCGATTCCCCTATTTATAAAAAATAACTAAACTAAAAATAACTACTAAATTTTTGTCAAGTTAAGAAAATGCCACGTGGCATAATTTATCTATCTATTTTCTTTTGCTTCTCTTTTGATCATCTCGTGGTTTTATTGAAGTGGATTGTTCATCTTGTATTCTGACCATCTGAGCAGAAGAGATCTTGGCATGTGTTTGCATATGGGAACCTGTGTTTATCCATAAGAGCGGAGAGGACCTCCTTAATCTCAATTGCTTGTTCCTTGTACTTGATTAGTTTGACACTCAAGTGTTGTAAGATTGTGAGATATTTAATCAGAGGCTCCATGAACTTCTTCACTTGACCCGGGATCATGCTTGAAACCTAGGAAATCTCTTCTTTGTACACTTGGTCTTTCTATACATGTCTCTTAACTATGTCACGTAGATTGGTGAAATCTTTCGGTGGACCAAATTCTGGCAAGTCGGTAATCCTCATTTCTTGATTGATTTTCTCCCAAATTTTTTGACATTCTTCCCATCTCTTCTACATTTTCTACCGAGGTTCCTGGACCATGCTTACCTAGTATTCAAATGCCTTCCATATTCGAGCGATGCTACTGTCCGTTAGCACTTGGATGCCATGCTCTTTTGTATCTTGGCCCTTCTATACTTTGATGATGTAGTCTATATTCTCTAAGGCTTGATGTGCCTTCTCATACCATCGTTGCATGTCTTTATAGGTTTCCAACCCCATGAGGTTATATTCTTGGAAATATGTTATGCGAGCAATGAAGAGGTCTCTCTCCCTTGTGAATTGTACATACATATCTCGGAACTCACACTTCAAGAGTACCTCTACTTGTGCTTAATTTTGGTAATACTCTGCTTCATGTCCCGGATGGTACAATTATTTCTTCATGGTGGCTACCTCCCTTTCATCCCCTTTTTCCTATCTAAAGTGGCATCGATTATGGCCATCCATGCTCTGATTAGCTCACTCATCTTATCATTTTCTGTGTCAAACAACATATCCTTTGTCATTATGAGAAGTGTGCTATCAAGCATGAGCTTCCTTTTCTTGATTGTTGTTCTCATCACAACTTTTATTTTCTTGTCATAAGCAATTTCATGTATATCGACAACTTCATCTATTGGTTCAAGAATTTGTTGATCTCCCCAGGACAGAGTATTTCCTAGGCTTCTTGCCATATAGAGGTGTTCCATGGAAGGTTCCCTTAGTTCCCTAGCAGGGGAAAATCCTATATATTATGGTGACTTGGCCTCCTATTGATCCTCGTCGAATGATGGAGTCTTGGCCCTAGATGGGGAAGTAAGCGAATGATCGACATTAGCTGGGATTTCAACCATTGATATGTCGATTTTGGTCTGCCCCATTCCTTCTTCTTGTTCATCAACATCCAATTCATTCTTGGAGCTATCATTCTAAGGATGTGTTCCCAATTAATCAAGAAATATAGTTTCAACAGTGCTCCTAGCTAACAGGTGGAATTCTTGAGGATTTGGAGTCACATCATCAAAAAAGATGTTTCCCCTGGTTCCTTCTCTGTGTGATTGGAACAAGGGTTATGTGTGAGGCCTCTGAATCTTCCTCATCGTCATATATCATGATTAAATATATTAGGACATTAGGCATATCCATCCCACTTGATGTTCTCACTTACCTTAGTAGGGTTGTAGTAGTCACCTACGATCCTGCCTGTGGTGACCTAGGGCTGGATTTTTATTAATCAATGGTCTCCTCTGGGGGAATTGTCTCTGATCCATTTATCTCTTTCTCATGGTTTCTTGTATCGCCCATGGTAATTATCAAGGGTTATATCAATGGATTAAGTGGTGTATCTTCCTCTAGTCTTTACATATCTCTCTTGACTTCTTCTAGTAACAATATCCCCCTTCTTCGAGCCTTTGTCACTTCTACTGCTCTATTTTCTTCTCTTACCTTGAGGGATTCTTGATTTGTATGCTTGATGTTGCAGACCCCTTCTGACCCTCAGGCTGAAGTCCACTCATAGGATCGTTCACTCACTTCCCCGATATGAAGAAACTCTTTGATTCCTCACTAGAATCTTAATTTTCCGATCCACAGGTCCATCTCTTTCCCCACAGTCACTGTACAATACCGTGAACTTTTTCCCGAAATGGAATTTCGGGTTTCAAAACCCTTAATGTCCTAATCTCTTGAGTCCTTGACTCTACGACCTTCCGATCTCCTAAACGACAATTTGCCGAAAAGGCTTTCCTTTCATTAGCCCCTCTGGCTATGCCCCTAGTCCATGTGACCACTCCTCATAAGACCACAGTGTTATTTCAGGGTTTACCAATACGAGAGTCGGACCTCTTGTCAACGAGACTCTAGAATTCCCGATTTCTGATTTTCTAAAATGGCCTCCTTTCGAAAAATCTCCCAAAATCTAATGGTCCAGATCTCTTCCTCAGCCTGATCCAACGACTATTGTGCCTCCTTTTGAACAGGTGCTTTCTTCCTATACTTGGAAGATTTTCCAAGTGTTAAAGGCCTCTACCTTTGCCTTGCTTCTACGAGCTCTTCAACTTTGAGTCTCGCCCGCTTTTTCAACAACGTTGTTCCTCCTCAGCTTTCGGGACTCTAAACTCTCCATAGAGTTCCCCTACCTCTACGATTCTTTTCGCTATGACTTGTGCACAAAGGAACTTTTCCTCTTGAGATTCTCCTTTCGAATCCTTAAAGGATTCTTCGACTTCTGCACTCCTTGTAGAGTCTTTGCATGCATGAAGGAACTAGCTCTTTTGAGCTTTCCTATAGCTTCGACTTCTAAGGAACTCGGTCTTTTTTCTTTCTCCTTCAAATGGAGAATCCGATGCCCTCCTGGCTATCCTTTCTCAAGCAACTTATTGCTGAGTCTTTAGGGTGTTCAGTAACCCTATGAAGATCCATATCCTTAGACTCTTCTCCAATTCTAGAACTCAAAGAGTTCTCTCTGTGCACTCTAGAACTTACTCAATTCCCTCCTAGAAGAGTGTCTAGAATCCTTAGTGATTCTAACTTCTGTCGAACTCATAGTAGAGTTCTTCCTCAACACTCTGTGCCTGTGCTCAATGCCCTCCTGGCAGAGCCTTACAGAACTCCTCAGAATTTCTGTCTCCTTATTGTGTCTTCCTATACACAGTCTTGCCTCCAAGGTATTCAGAAACCTTGAGATCCTCCTCTGAGCTAATGATTTCAGCTACTGTGCCCTCCTGGCACGCCTTTGTCTAAACCCGCAAAATTTAGAAATGCACTCTCTATGCACGGCTATCAGAACATGCTACATTCTATCACACCCTCCTGGTGTGAAGCCTCAAAGACCTCTAACCTTGAAATCAAACAACCCCTGCAAATGCATACCTACAACATACATCTACAGCATATAAAGAACACTCAAAGACATTCATTCAACACAGACAATATGCAGGAAAAACTGCTCTAGTTTGTATTAATAAAAATGCCTCTTTACAAAGGTGTTCTGAGCACAAACTTCAACAGAGTCTTAGCTCCTTCTCAACTCTCTCTACAGACTCTACTAGCTCTCTTCTCAACTCTCTCTGCATACTACTCTGATAATACAAAGAAGATCTCCCGACCTTTTACATGAGGGGGATCTTTGAGCTATTCCCTCCAATCTACTTACCCTATTCAATTACATTGAATGGGTTGTCTAGTCCAGAATCAGATCTAGGTCTCAGCCTTACAAAACATTCAAGGATATCTACTCTAATGCCTGCGCAAAGGCATGGCTCCATGGCTCAACAGCCTACAACATTAATTACATTCAAATTTCAAATTTTGAAATGAGAGCTGCGCCTCTCTTCATTGAATGCGTGTGCTGACGTGGGTTGGTTGGCTAGCTGATTGACGTGGAGATATGCTCTTGTATCATACTCCTCAACTGCAAAATTCATGAGCTCCTACTCATGAGCTTCCCATCTCAGCTATTGAAATCCTCCTGGATCCCAAACAAATTTCTAGAGATATTCATCTGCTCCATCTCTCTACCGTTGTTGCTGCTTCTGCTGCTGCATTGCTGCTACTTATTTTCTTCCCAGCTTCTCCTTGCTAGTAGTCTCTGTTGACTCTATAATCAGCCTTCTGATCTTCTCAATCACTTCATCCAGCTGCTCCAGTGTCTAGCTCTATTCATGCAGTCTCCTCAGCTGCATTTTCTTTCTACAGATGGGCAGATCATCATGATCTCTCATGTCATCTCCTTCATCTACTTCCAACCTCACTTGTTGGATGTGCATGCCCTACACTATCACCCTTCTCTCCAGGGATTCAATCTGTTCACACACATCAACAAAGCTCATGTTGTCTGCCTCTTCTTTTGTTGCTTCTACAAGCTCCAACGTTGCATTCCTTTTAGCTTCCTGGATGAAAGTATTGAGACACTCTTCAGAATGCTCATCTTCTTCCCCTTCTTGGGAAGCTTCTAACACCTGCTCCAATTCTTCTTTGATAGTCACAGCTGGCTATCTTTCTAATATTGTCTCTTTTCCATCAGCAACACAAATCCTTGCCTCAACTAGGCTATGTGGCAAGAATATCTGAATTCCTCCAATCATTAGAAGATTCCTCTGATATTCCTTCTCTATCAACTACATCTGCTGATCCAAATCCATATCTAAGCTCATCTACTCTATCAGCTCCTCAGGCTGATCTAAACTCACCTATGAGTTCATGAGACTCTCAAACAGTCCCATTTTTGCTCCCATGCCCACTTGGCAAATTGGGATTTTCCTGCTGCCCTCCTGATAGTCTATGAGATCCCGCAGTGACCTCGTTTCATTGCCCTCCTGGCAATGTGAAATTCCCCGACTATCCTCATGACAATCTGTGAGATCTTGCAGTGACCTCAACTCTTTTCCCTCCTAGCAATTGGGAATTCCCTGACTGTCTTCTTGACAATCCTTGAGATCTTCAGTTGATCCCAATTCATCCTCACTACCGAGGTTTCTCCCAGTCTCTGGTTCACATACCTGAACCATCTCCTCAGGTCTGTTGAGGTTTTCATCATGCCTCAACCATCCTCTTAATAGCCTATGTTGTCCTCTAGCCATCAACTCCTTGACTGGTCACTTTACCTTCGGCTTCCTCATGGGCCATTCATATACCCATCTCGACTTAGCATTTTGTTGCATCTGAAATGCAAGCTTTTCCATTTCTGCCCTTATATCAGTGAGCTCTTCATCTATTTCAGATCTGCTCATCAGCTCTAGGTCTTTCCTTGTAACATATCTACGGCCTTCAGTAGCCATCTTGTTGTATCTGTCTTCCCTCCTGGCAAAACCTGTTGTTGTTACTCTGCACCCTTGAGTGTTTCATCTTCTCCTACAGTCCTCTTGACTATCTTCTTGATTGTTGTCTACCTGCAAACAATCATCATAGAGTCTCCAGCGCTCTGTCTTCCCTTGCCTTCTCCCTGTCTGAAATATACAAACAGAGTTCTCTCTCTGATACCACTTGATGTCACAGACCCCTTCTGACCCTCAGGCCGAAGTCTGCTCATAGGATCATTCACTCGCCTCCTCAAGCCAAAGAATCTCTTTGATTCCTCCTTGGAATCTCAATTTCCTGATCCACAAGTCTATCTCTTTCCCCACAGTCACTGTACAAGACCATGAAATTTTTCTCGAAATGGAATTTCGGGTTTCAGAACCCTCAGTGTCCCGATCTCTTGAGCCCTTGACTCTATGACCTTTCGATCTCTGAAATTTCGATTTGTCGAAAAGGATTTCCTTGCATTAGCCCCTCTGGCTATGCCCCTAGTCCATGTGACCACTCCTCATAAGACCACAGTCTTATTTCAGGGTTTACCAATACAAGATCCCAACCTCTTGTCAATAGGACTCCTGAATTCCCAATTTCTGATTTGCTGAAATGGCCTCCTTTTGGAAAATCTCCCGAAATCCTGGATTGCTGCCACATGTCCTCCTTCAGGTGGATGGTCCTCGTTGTTTCATGATTTCGGGACTTGTGACCACCTGTGACACAAATCCTATATCAACTTGAATCCCCAGTAGCCAGAATACTGATGGGTTCCTCGATCTCTGCCACGTGTCCCAACGAATGGATGGCTGTGATATTTTCGAGACTTCGGGACTTTTTCCATGGAGCATCCAGACCTTTTCCAACAAGACCTCTAAAATCCCAAAGTCTGAAATCCCAATACCAACTCCTCCTTCGGGACTTTGACCTCTATTCATGAAGGCTTAACTCTCGTGCAACTCCTAACAGATCTAACAGTTGTTGGCAATTTTGAGAAAGATCTGATGGCTCACAATATCTCCCACTCTGTGCACTCTCCTGCTGCTCCCCGAACGTGGAAAACCAATGGTCTAGATCTCTTCCTCACCCTGATCCAATGGTTGTTGTGCCTCCTTTTGAACAAGTGCTTTCNTCCTTGCTTCTACGAGCTCTTCAACTTTGAGTCTCACCCACGTTCTCAACAATGTTGTTCCTCTTGAGATTTTGGGACTCTAAACTCTCTAAAGAGTTCCCCTGCCTCTACGATTCTTGTTGTTATGACCTGTGCACAAAGGCACTTTTCCTCCTGAGTTTCTCCTTTCGAATCCTCAGAGGATTCTTTGACTTTTGCACTCCTTGCAGAGTCTTTGCACGCACGAAGGTGCTATATCTTTTGACCTTTCCTATAGCTTCAACTTCTAAGGAACTTAGTCTTTTTTCTTTCTCCTTCAGATGGATAATTTGATGCCCTCCTGGCTATCCTTGCTCAAGAAACTTATTACTGAGTCTTCAAGGTTTTCGACAACCCTGTGAAGATCCTTCTCCTTGGACTCTTCTCCAATTGTAGAACTCAAAGAGTTCTCTCTGTGCACTCTGGCACTTACTCAATGCCCTCCTGGCAGATTGTCTAGAATCCTCAGTGATTCTGACTTCTGTCAAACTCACAGCAGAGTTCTTCCTCAACACTCTGCACCTATGCTCAATGCTCTCCTAGAAGAGCCTTACAGAACTCCTAAGAGATTCTATCTCCTTACTGTGTCTTCCTATACATAGTCTTGCCTCCAAGTTATTCAACAACCTTGAGATCCTCCTCTGAGCTAATGATTTCAACTATTGTTCCCTCTTGGCATGCCTTTGTCTGAACCCACAGAATTCAGAAATGCACTCTTTGTGCACGGCTATCAGAACCCGCAACGTTCTGTTACACCCTCCTAGTGTGAAGCCTCAAAGACCTCTAACCCTGAAATCAAACAACCCCTGCAAATGCATACCTACAACATACATCTACAACATATAAAGAACACTCAAAGACATTCATTCAACATAGAAAATATGCAGGAAAAATTGCTCTGGTTTGTATTAGTAAAAATGCCTCTTTACAAAGGTGTTTTGAGAACGAACTTCAATAGAGTCTCGGCTCCTTCTCCACTCTCTTTGCATACTCTACTAGCTCTCTTCTCAACTCTCTTTGCATACTACTCTGATAATACAAAGAAGATCTCCTAATCTTTTACATGAGGGGGATCTTTGAGCTCTTCCCTCCAATATACCTACCCTATTCAATTACATTGAATGGGTTGTCTAGTCCAGAATCGGATCTAGATCTCAGCCTTACAAAACATTCAAGGCTATCTAATCTAATGCCTGCGCAAAGGCACGGCTCCATGGCTCAACAGCCTACAACATTAATTACATTCAAATTTCAAATTTTGAAATGAGAGTTGTGCCTCTCTTCATTGAATGTGTGTGCTAACATGGGCTGGCTGGCTAGCTGATTGACATGGAGAGATGCTCCTGCATCAATGTTCTATTGTCTCAACTTGTTCATCCATGATCATTTATTTTAATTTGGTGATATTAGGGTTGTCTCTTCTATGGAGCACTTCCTTCTAGTATTGGTCACCCTCGGTAAAGATCTCATCTTCGAAACTATCATGAGAATATGTCCAACATGAGGGAACCTATGATGCATGTTGGAGTACCAAGCCTTTTGGATCATGCTTGTGAAAATGGCCTATGGGTAACCAATACTCAAGCTGACTCAATCCCTCTTTTCTTTCTTGTGCAGTATCTTTTACCATGTAAAACCCGATATGAAAACCATAGGGTATGAAAGTCCTCTTCTTGTCCTTTACCAAAGAGGAATTACATTCCTATATAATGGTCTGGTAACAAATTTCTCCCAAAATAAGATGGTATGAGACATGAATGAGGAGTAGGTGTGGTGTGCCAGTAGCCCCAAACACAACGATATAAGTACTTGTTTCTTCAATATACCAGTGGCCAACCCTGGATATCATCTTTTTGGTTGTCATCGAAAGCCTTGGAAATTCTTTTCTAAATATAATTAAGTGCACTCAGGCTATGAAATCATCACATATCATGGCGTAAATATTTTTATACCCATTTTCCCACAAAATGTTGAAATAAACATCAATGGGCAACTGAACAACATGCTAGCTTAAATTCATACCTGCGAAAACGTTTCCTGTGCAGATTATGTCCAACATGTATGATGCCATGTGGAAAAATGATGTTTCTCCATCCTTTGGTGTCTGGGCCTATAGGATCTTGATACTCAGCTGTATGGAGATGATGGCTCCCCAATTAAAACAACTCCTAGAGATTTCCACGGTGTATGCTAAGGGAATCCATGCCTTTGAAAACTTTGAACAATCTTTTTCCCCATACAATCGGCATATTAAATCCATTAAATAAATATAAGGCTCTATGAGGTTTACCCTGTTGTACCAACCATTTCTCATGTTTGTGAATTTTTTATCTTCTTTCCACCATGAGGCTAGTAACATGTTGGTGTCATGGAACTCATAAAAACTGACCACAAATTCGGTATTTATTCTCTCCTCTGGATCTCTGAGTTTGTAGTATTTTTGTACCTCTACTCGAAGAAAGACACCAACACATTCTCCCTCCTCATTATTGATTGTGCATTTCATTGTGTTGTTGTGGTTAATTATCCATCCAAGGGTTTTGCTACAGGGAAGAACTGGGGTCCGATAGGCCACCATATGAAAATATGATCACCTAATGTTTGGGAAAACCTAGTCATCCAATATCCTAACGTCCGGGTCATTGTGAGGTGTAAAATCTAGGTAATCTTCCAACACAATGTTTTTTAAAATATCTCCCCAATGGAGGAGAATTACTTTAGGTTCGGTGCTCACCTTTGTTTCCCTGAACGCTAGAGGCTGGGTGAACTATTTATTAGTGGAATTTCAGATGATCGACTCCTTTTTTAAATGAAACCAAGTTCTCTTGCAGAAACTGGTGTCGACCTTTCATCGATTTCCAATTCTTTCATCTTGGGCATTCTTGGTGAGCGTGTGGTCATCGACTTTCTTAGAGGCATATTCCTACACAAAAACAGAATAATAAGTTGCAAGCCAACTACGACAAGTGTTATTCGATGAAATATCAAATGTAATCAATAAATACCATGCTTACCTCTTCCTCATAGGAAATAACCTGGGCTTACTAGTAATTGAAGTGGCATAGTGACATGTTACCTCTTCGATGCTCTCTCTTGCCCC
The DNA here is from genome assembly GCA_032191745.1 of Picea mariana. Taxonomy (NCBI): domain Eukaryota; kingdom Viridiplantae; phylum Streptophyta; class Pinopsida; order Pinales; family Pinaceae; genus Picea; species Picea mariana. The sequence goes on along the minus strand of JASDQU011400414.1, from coordinate 41,111 downwards.
TTCGTCTTCTCGGGAGATCAACAATTTATGAATGGAACACCATGCTTGGGCATAAATCTCATAAATTTAAAACATACTTACCTTGTCACATCGAGTCTTAAATTCTAGAGTACAGATATGATCTATACAATCTATAACAAAATCCACACCATGCTTAGGATTAAATGCAACACAGGCTGGCGCCGCAAGAGCGTGTTATTTTAAAGCTCATCGGTGAAGTCAAATTTTGAAAGTTGGTTGGCGCATCGGTTTCATGAAGTTCTTACTTGTCTAATAAATCGCAATTCCTATCCTTTACATAGCTAAATATGTCTCCTCAAATTATCCAAGAATTTTTTCTCACTCCAACGGACCTAGTATGATCCATATTGGGGATAAGTAGGATCGTAGATCAACCAAGGTCATAGGTGGATAAAGATTCAAAATAAAAATAAAAACTTCAGTGTTCTAGCGATCTGTTGGTAGTTGATGAGTGCATCGGCATTGACATACTGTCTTTAACATTGTTTCGTTGGTCCCCCTAGGAAAAAGTTTTGATGTTGATCGAAACCGATGTATAGTGCCGACGTGGAAAAGAAACCGTGAAAGTAGAGACATGACATGGGAAATAACAAAATATGATGTGGGAGACGACTGAGCAATACGGACTATCCATGAGGTAAAAACACGTGACGGTTGATGTGACCTTTTTGGCATGAGAACGTTACTTTTCGGCATCGGTGATTTTTCTTAGGCATATGTGTTTTGGCGTGTTGTTTCTCTCATTTTTCCAATGTCGATGATATATCAATGATCGAATATTGTTGTTGCTATGTTGATGGTATATCTTTCATATTTCGCCAATATTGATGGTACATCGATGATTTTTGGAAAACTTTTCACAGGCCGAAATCATTTATTGTAGCACCCCTTTTTCCAATTTGTCGATGTTGATGGTAGATCGGTGATAGATGATTGTTTTTAAGAACTTGTTTTTGCAGACTAGGATCACCGATCGGTGTGTGGCTCTTTATAAAAAAAAAATTAAGCTATGTGCAACTTAGTCTAATGCCACGTTTAATTAGAGAAAAATGTCAAACTGTTCAACAGACTTCAGATCAAAATACATGTGATCGATGATAATATATATATATATATATATATATAAACCCATTGATCCCTACATAACTGAATCCAATAAGGAATGGAAAAGTGGTACCCAAAAGAGAAAATTCACAAATAATTTTAGGGTGTGTTGAGTGCTCAACACCTGGGTCATCCCATACATCCAACACACCTATACTTAGAATTTTTTGAATTGGATGTTCACTTAGGGTGTCGAGCACTATCTTGATTCTCCCACTATATCGATCATCTAATGTTCTGATTGTCCATTTTCCCAATCGTTTATTATTCTACTCATCATGTTCCTTCTATAATCTCAATGTCCAATCATCCCTCTGTCCTGATACATGCTTACCCCAATCAACCATTATCACTCCTATCCTCTACCCCAATCATTTTCCACCCTGTGATGCTTTACATCTTGTCTTGTCACATTTTCCAATGTGCATTAAATTACAGTTTCTGGAAATGACTACCACTTATATAAGTATTAATACCATTATTAATGACAAGCTTCTCGAGACAACTTCCCATTAATTTTAATACTAATTATCATTAAAAATACTTGTGTTAAGAGCCTCGAAACATGTTAAAAAAAACAAGTGTATTTCGATAATACCAATTTGAGAACGGTGTTTATTAATTCCATCACCTTGGTTAAGTATGATAGCTCGAAGAAAGGAACAGTTATGTGGAGATACTATCAACCTTTTGGGATGAGAAGACCAAATATTTCAATGGTCAGAGACATAAAGTTATTATTCTACATTACCACCCCCAAAAAATAATTTAAACAATATTTGGACATCGGGAATTGCATCTGCAGGCTATGTTCCAAAGGTGTATTATTTTAAGGAACTAATTTTGGAGCAATAGCGGGCTATAGCTTGGTGCTTACTGAACAAAAACCAACACTGGTAAGGGGAGATCGTTGAGGGATTTTTTAGCAGAGAAGGGACTCCCTTGTGCATAGGAAATCCAATTGATAAACCACCTTATAAACCTATAGATACCTTGAGCTCAGTGGGAAGTGGGTAGTTTTTACTGTGTCAGAGGGTAAGGAGAGTAACCTTCCTAGATCATCACGAGCTGGGAGCCTAGTGTTGACCAAAATTTGGTCACCTATTTTTTCTTGGTCTTGAACCCATAAAAGGTGGTACCAAAAGAAATTTTTCTTTGAAATATTGTAATTCCATGATGTATACCTCGGTATCATCTTCTCCATGCATTTCACGGAATCAAAATCCGATTCTTCATGCCCACGATATGCATACTTCTATCCAGAAATCCAATGGAGGTATTACAAGAAGAAATATGAAAAATGTTCTAAGTGACATGTTCTCTCCTCTCTTTTTCCTTCACTTCTATTCATTCTCTCATTTTATACTTACTCATTTTTCCCATTTTCTCATTACTTTCATATTCCCCTTACCATTTTCCACACTTAGCCATTTTTCTGTATTCCTTTTCACGCTCACATTCATTTCCCTTTTCCTTTGTTTTCCCATTTATTTTTATTTTCCTTTCCATTTTCATTATCCTATTTTTCCATTTCTTTCATTTTCCCTTTTTTCCTTTCCCAAATGTCATGTAATTTCTTTATTTCCCATATATTTGTTTTCATTTTTCATATTTTCCATATTTCACGTGACCCCATTATATACTTTCTAGCCTTAGTCTTATTTACTAAGGTTTACCGCAGGTTTGCGGGTTGGTGATATTTCCAAAGAGTATGTTTTATCTCCACTATGCTCACAATGCACTTTGACTTCTGCCACCTTTATAATGCACACAACTCTTTTTACTACTCTTTACTATGTAACTCCTCCAAAACTTAGCCAAATATATGAGTTACCGTGGGTTCACGGGTTGGTGATATAATATTTCTTTCATATATCAGGTGCAAGTCCATCCAACCGATCATCCTCTCCTATCCATTTTAGTTAACACTTCCATTTTAGTTAACACTTATAAATTTTCACACTTATTTCTTACTATGTCTTACCGAGGGTTCGCGGTGATTTCTAAGATTCTCACTTACCTCCGCATTCACATAACCCCTCAAACCCACCATAGTATTTTAGTAATATTTTTCCTATCCTAAGTTCTATGAGGAACATCTCCAAGTGACACATGGAACTTTATTAACCAATGAGATATATCCACATGGCAGTTAAATGGATGGTTCCACATGGCAACTAATTAATGGAGACACGTGGCAACATAAAAAATTGACACATTGCGTGATTTTATTGAATGACATGGCAGATTATTATTGGAAGATTGTTGGCCTACCGAGTCATGGCATGTGGAAAAAATTGGTTGGGTAACTCATCATTGCTGACTGGTCATATTGGTGGTTGACTGGGCATGTAAAATTATTATTATATTCAACAATTTTCCAAGGGTCAAATCCTCCAAGCTCCATAGTATTAGTCTCCTCTCTTCTTTATTTATTGTCAAGTGTATGTTACACTTAAAATTATATACCACTAAGACTCTTTTATTCCTGTACATATGGGATAAGAATAATGAAGAAAATTCGAAATTCAATAGAGGTCAAAATTAAATCAAGGGTCCACATTTACCAATCAAACTTGATCGACAATGGTTGAGTCACAATCTTGCAAAGGCTATATCTTGAGCTCCCGACCTCTATTTGAAACAAACTTTATACCGTTGAAAAGATATTTCCACGTATAATATGGTGGTATAGGTTTCAAGTTCTAAAAGTTGATACATGTTTCTTAGAACATAAAATATCAGTCAGTTGCATTTTTAATGGGCATGCGTGACAACTTAACTTCACGAGCTCGTATCTTGAGATACAGGCGACGGATTTGGAAAATTTTATATCGTTGGAAATATAAGATGATGAAGACAACATATGAAATGATTTCCATGGATAAAAAATTTATTATCATTACCAAATAATTAAAACACATTCATCCTCTTTTAAAGGGAAATTAATTAAATTTCAAAAAATAAAACTTTTATTAAAAAAGGGAGAGGGACCCACTTTCAATATAATTGTATTAATGATGTGAATTCATTAGTGACGAATTAATGAGGCATTAATTAAAGGAAAATTTTTAAGAAGAAACTTGTACGAGAATTTCTAGAAGGGAGAAACCCTAACAACTCAAGTAATTAGAAAATCTCTTCTTAAAAAGAGAAGAGAGGCTTCATCAAAGGGTCCAAGATTCATTATTGTCAAAGGGGCAGGGCAGAATATCAAAGGAAGAAGAACATACAACCATGGATACACAATCAAGTTTTTTATTAAAAGAAATAAATCTCCATCTTCTCCATTATTTATATTCTTCTACACTACTTCTCATAGCTTTATGCTTGAATCTCGGAGTTGGGCACACGAATGAGTTGTTGAGTTTTCTTATTATATTCTTCTAAGATATTTTCTTATATGATCATGGAGTATTTGCAGCCACATACATGGTTTTCAAATATTTTGTAATGAAGAACATATTTCATGAATAAAACTCTACAAATAATTTATTCAGGGTTGATCTTGACGGTATCTTGTAACTTTAGTTTTAAGTATGAGGTATTTGAGGTTGACGAATCAAATTATGTTTTGATCTTGATTGGAGTACTATGTTAAAATTATTTGAGATGATCAAATCATTCTCTCCTATGAAGAATATATGGATGTATTTATATATTATTAAGAAGTTTGTGTGTGATGTTGATCACAATTTAATTCTGATGTTGAAGCCCTCCAATATTTTCTTATTAAAAGACTTGTGTTGCACATAAAGATCATATTTGGTTATTGAAGAACCATTTTCACATAAATCCAAGCATTAAATATCTGGGGTTTTCTTCCTAGCACTCCCCCTAATCCAAGATATTCAAAGATATATATTTTATCCAAAGAGGAGAACCACCTCTCAAAAAATGAAGGGGGACTAATGTCCTCATGAGGTCGTCATTTCGATCCTGACGGATTCAAGCATCAACATTTTTGGTGACCATACTGGGGAACGATTTATTTTCAAGATGTTTGAGGAACCAAAAATCTCCATGGCTCAAAGTTTTGAGAAGAATATTCAAGAAAATTGTTGCTTATTTTAAGAATGGGTCACCTTTTTTTAATTTCAAAAAGAAACAAGAAGCACCAAAGATTCGGGAGAATGAAGTCCCTAACAACTCCATTGAAAAAATTCAAAATGAAGGGTTTCATTCGTATCATAATTCTTTTTTATATTATTCATCAAGACCATCAATGGATTTTCAAGATTCAATGATCTAGATTTTATGAGCACAATAAAATGAATACAGATTATTATCAAAAGATGATTAACACAGAATAACAAATATAGAGTAAAATTGGTTTATATTCAATAAGGAAATAAGCTAAAATTGTAAAATGTAGCGGAAAACGAGCTTGCTAGAATGGTGGCAGCTTATCTCTGAGAAGAGATGTGACGGCTGCGCTCATTCATCAGAAGATGATTACAATGAGGCTCTCAAGGCCCTTTTACAATAAATAGGAATGTCAAAAACCCTAGACATCCAAAAACCTAACCCTAGGAGATGAAGCACCAAAATTCATGTGGGTCCCATTTGGGTAAGTTAGTACATCAACTTCCCGGGATCAGAACTTTTTCATACGATCTATGTTTTATGCACACGATAGCCCGTTGGAAAGGTCTATCCAAGGAATACACATGTTTTCTATGGAAATCCATACACAACTTGATTGTGGTGAGCCCTAAAAACGTTGTTTAGGGCCTCAAAATGGCCCCAAAAGTCAGGGACCCGAAAACTAGGAAAAAACTGTTGAACTGGAAAAATGCTAAAATGAGCCAGTTGGAATAGGTGGGAGGCCACTGAAATCCATATGGATCAATCCTCCCCCCTTAGGAATAAATGGTCTCCACTTCATTGAGAGCCCCTATTATATGTGGAAATTTATGTTGAATTTGGCCTCAAATAAGCCACTTGCCTTGGTGCAGGAGTTGCCCTGCTTTGACAACTTGATAAAGTTTGATCCTTTGCTAGTGAGTGTCGTTGACCTCTTTGTCCACAATATGATCACTGGATTGTTATTGTATGCAGTTGGGGTTGAGATATATTGCTGTCAGTTGTTCTGCTATCTCTAAGGTGTCCAATAATGGTGGGAAATAAGGTTGAAGGAGATCCACGTTGAACATTGGGTGCAAGCAAAGGAAACAATGAATGTTGAGCTCAAAAGCATTATCATCCACAGCCTTGGTGATGGTGTATGATCCATAATGGAGTTTGTGAAGATTTTGATGGGGTCCGGTAAGGATTTCTTTCTGCAAATGCAACCAAACTTTGTCGCCCACCTAAAACTTATGTGGCACTCAGTGTTGATCATGGTGTTGCTTGTACTTTTCATTGGACTTCTGTAGGATATCTTGAACCTATTGGCGGATGTGATGGATATTATCAATGAACAGGGTGGTTTTGTCATCTTCAATTGGAGCATGAGATGAGTTGACTGAGGTGACCATAAGGGGTAGTGCAACATCTATGGGACCCAATGGTTGGAATCCCAACCCCACTTGAAAGGGGTTGTGGCCAGTTGATCTATGTAGGGCTTAGTTGTAGCTATGCTGGAAATAGGGAAGAATCTCATCCCATGTGTGAGGGGGCTTGTAATTATATATGTGTAGGATATGCATGATAATCTGATTTATGACCTTGGTTTGGCCATTTGTCTGGGGGTGGAAGCCCATGGATTTGTTGAGCTTGGTGTCTAGCAGTGACCAGAGGCTCGACCAGAATGTGTTGCAAAATCGACTGTCCTGATCTAAGACAATGGTTTGTGGGATTCCAAAATGTACCCATACTCATTCAAAGAAGAGCTTGGTAGTGGCCTCTGCTCTAATGCTCTTCTTGCAGGTGGCCAAAATCACCATCTTAGAAAAGAGATCAACAACCACAAAAACACAGTAATTTCCCCACTTGGTGGATGAGAGGCTCGACATGTATTCCATGGAGATGGATTACCATGGCATGTTAGGAGTAGGAAAATGGGTTTTCAGGCCCTATTTCTTAGTGGTCGTTTTGGCAATATCACAGGCAGTACAGGACTTGATATACTTGTTGACCTCCTGTCGAAGTTTCAGCTAGTAGAAATGTTTCTATAACATTTCCATTGTCTTTTCGACTCCAAATTTTTCTGCCACCTGACTGTAGTGGGCTTCCCAAATCAGGTTCACTTGCTCACCTAATGGAACGTAGATATGGCCCATACAGCACAACAGCCCATCTCGAAGATGGAAATTAGTGACAACTATGTTTGCGCCTAACATTTAGTAGGTGGTGGAAAATTATGGGTCTGTCTCATAGATTTGGGGCCATCTAGAGGTATCATAGTCGCAAGAGTTTATCACCATGTTGAGTTCCGCGACTTGCGGTCTGTTGAGGAAATCAACAATGTGGTTGGTGCTTTCTGTTTTATACTTAATGTTGAGGTGGAATTGTTGCAAGTATGTGGACCACTTCTAATGGAAGACATTCTGCAATTTTCCTTCTGTCTGCATGAACTGCAGTGGCTTATGATTAGTGTGGATGTTTGTCTCCTTCCCAAGAATGTAATGTCTCCATTGGCGACAGGCTTCCACAATTTAGTAAATTTATTTTTTGTAAGTAGGGTACTTACGAACAACATATGATAATGTCTCACTATGATTGGCCATGGGGTGGTCGTGTTGAGTGAGAACGGTGCCAACAACATATTCTGAAGCATATTTCTTGATATCAAAAGGTTGTTGCAGGTCTAGTAGTGAAAATACTGGGGTTGAGCATAAGCGCTACTTCAAATCATCAAACTCTTGTTTTTGGGACTAACCCCAAACAAATTTATCCTTACCACAACCCTTGGTTACTTGGCTGAGGGCCCATGCAATATGGGAGAATCCCAACACGAACCTGCGATAGAAATTGGCAAGGCCCAAGAAGCTCTAAAGCTCAGTGAGTTTGGTTTGGGAAATCTAGTCATGGATGACTTGGATCTTGGTTGGATCCACATGTACACCATGTTGATCAATGATGTAGCCCAAGTAATGGACCCTGCTCGTGCCGAAGGAGAATGTTTCCAAGTTGGCATATAGATTGTGTTGTCATAGGGTGTGTAGAACCTACTGAATATGTTGCATGTGTTCTGATCAAATATTGATGTAAATTAGAATGTCATCTATATACACAACTACTAAATTATTGTTGAATGGTCACAGGATATCATCCATCATCCTCATGAAAGTGGTTGCAGCATTTTTCAAGTCAACGGGCATGACCAACCAATCGAAAAGACCTTCCTTTGACTTGAAGGAGGTCTTCCATACATTTGTCTATTCTATCAGGACGTGGTGGTAGCCAGACTTCAGATCAATCTTACTGAAGTATTAGGCCCCCGTGAGCTAATCAAGGAGGTCATCAATTTGAGGAATTGGGTACCGGTTTCTAACTGTGATTTTATTTAGGGCTCGGTAATGAATGAAGAGTCATCAGGTTCCATCTTTGTTCTATACCAGCACAATCGGGCTCCCACAAGGTGATGATATGGGATGGATGTTCCCCTTATGGAGCAATTATTGGATATGTCATTTGATCTCCTCATTCTCTAACAAAGAGCTGTGATAGACTAGCCCATTGGGAAGCAGTGCGACGAGGGTCAGATCGATGGGGTGCATGACCTGACAATGCATATGTACCTTGATAGGTGAGGAGAACATATCTGAGTATGATTCCATGAACTTATCCACTTGCTTATGTTGTGTGGAGAGGTTGGACGTGGAGACCCTGGATGTGGTTGTAATCTTTCACTCATTCTGAGAGTGAATCACGAAGACGAAAAACTTCCCCATCTAAGAGATGAACTTCCTGCATTGCTTGGTAAATATAAAGGAAATAGCACTAGGTGGTACTACCTCCGGTATCTTGTACAATTTCTTGTTCAAAGTAATAATAACACTACAAGGCATAGACTCGTATACAACATGGTGTTTCCATAAATATGGTTGGACCAAAAGAACATTACAAACTTCAAGAGGGGAAACATCACACAATACCTCATCTTTGAAGGGCTTGATGTCATATGATAGGCGACATTGTTGGATGACGTGAATTTCTCTTCCTTAGCAGAGCCATCCGATGGTGTAGGGCTACGGGTGCAGCATTGTTGATAGGGCAATTTGCTTGACAACCTCTTTTGAAATGAGGTTCGTATGGATACCACTATCAACGATGAGGTATAGCGGGGTACCCTTCACCCACATATGTGAATAAAAAATATGCTCTCCTTCCTATGGATCTTCTGGTTCACCGGGCTAGAGCTTGGTGGTAGAAACGGTAGCACTGGGTTTTGCATCAATGAGTCATCTCCCCCTTTATGTTTCTGACTCAGATTTGGAACCTGCCTCTGATTCATAGGCTTTCACCTCAACCACCAGCGACTACTTTGAGCGGGAATCAGCAGTGTTATGCCAGGGGCTCCTATGGAAGTCACACCACTTCTCGTTCTCTTTCTTTTTATTTCCAGTGTCCTTCTTTGCTTATGGCCTGGACTGGTTGTCCTGAGGTGATCCATCTTTGCTCTGTCCTTTATTTTGTGGATTAAGGCTGCCCTTTCCTAAAAACATTTGTGAGGGGTTCCTAGGCCCAAATTTCCATGTCTTTTGTTTGAGCTTCTCCTCAATTTTGACGACATATCAGTAGGTCGCACCCAAGGATGAGATTTCTAGAAACTCTATTTCATCCTAGATGTATCTATGTATATCACCATAATAATTAAGCACCGGATTTCAGTTAAAATCTTTGATACCCAGCTTGATCTACAAGGTATGGAAGATATTTGTGAACTTGGGCACTGCTTGGTCTCTTTCCTACTACAGTGTGGTCCATTTTGTATAAAGGTCATCATAACTTCCAACAGGGTAGCATTGTTCCTTAATAACATCCCTGAAGGACTCCCAGGTGACTGTGACTATAAATAATGAGGGTTCCTCTATTTCCTTCTTATCACATAAATTTTCCCACCAATCTTTGACATGGGAAATGAATTTGAGGAGCGTAAAAGTAATATTTTCTCTATTCGAGATGTTATGGACAAAGAAGCTAGCAAATTCAACGATTTGTCCACAACATCTGTGTCTATCTGAACTTCAAATATAGGAATACTGAAGTTTATTTGTACCTTGAAGGAGGCGGCACCTCCGTTTGAGGAAGATGTGTCACATGTTGGTAGTCGTCGAAGGATTTGCGCAAAACTATCCATCATATCGTTCCTCTGTTGCATGAGGGATTCCACGAGCAATATTTTGAAGGGACATCTTGTCCCATCATATTTATTTTATCCCTCCATGAGAGGTTTCTTGGGCATGCAAGAGATTTTTTCCTCAAGAGAAACAAGCTCAAGACCCAATTCTTTGTACCTTGACCTCGTAATGGTACATGCATTAATAATGACAAGGAACAGATCGCTATGATACCACTAATACATATTTTATGAGTAGAAAACAATGAATACATATTATTATCAAAAGATTCTTAACACAGAATAACAGATATACAATAAAACTAGTTTCTATTCAATAAGGGAATCAGTTGAAATTGTAAAGTGCAGCGGAAAACAATCTTGCTAGAATGGTGGCGTCTTATCGCTAAGAAGAGATGTGACGATTGCGCTCATTCGCTAGAAGATTATTACAATGAGGCTCTCAAGGAATTTTTACAATAAATAGGAATTTCAAAAACCCTAGACATCCAAAAACCTAACCCTAGGGAATGAAGCGCCAAAAGTCATGTGGGCCCCGTTTGGGTAAGTTAGCACATCAACTTCCCGGGGTTGTAATGTTTGCATACGATCTTTGTTTTAGGTGCATGATAGCCCATTGGAAAGGTCTATCCGAGGAATACACATGTTTCTTGTAGATATCCCTACACATCTTAATTATGGTGATCCCTACACATCTTGATTGTGGTGAGCCCTAAAAATGTTGTTTAGGGCCTCAAAATGGCCCCAGAAGTCAGGGACCCAAAAACTAGGAAGAAACTGTCGAACTGGAAAACTGCCAAAATGAGCCAATTGGAGTAGGTGGGATGCCACTAAAATCCACATGGATTATTCAAAAAAAGGAATAAATACTCAAAGAATGAGGTGATTTCATAATACCCCTTCAAATCTACCAGAAATAGACTTTCAAATGCCCAATATTCCTATTGAAAATTTTTCTACATTCTTTGGGGATGCTTCAGAAGATATGGAGAAACACTTGATTAATTTTAAAGGTACATGTTATAATTTCAACCTCACTAAACACAATGTTACATGTATATTATTCCTACAAACTCCACGATAGGATTCTCTTGAATGGTATAGTTTATTAATTCCTAACTCCATTACTAGCTGGGATGTGTTAGATGATTCATTTGCAGAAAACATTATCCAAAAGGTGCATTCATATGTTTTTTTAGATGTTTCAATGTTTTTTCCCACCCACTGTCTCCCACATGGACACAAAAGGATGAAATGAATGATTCGAAAGAAGAATATCATGAAACACAGCAAGACTTTTCTGAATCAAACCTTGTTGTTGAGAATGAAGGAAAGAATTACAAAGACCAAGAAAAGGATATCAATGTCTCATATACTCCATATGTGGAAGAAATTAAAAAGTATCCATGGAATATGAAAGAATAGTTCAGCCAAAATAAAGAATAATTGGTGGAAGAAAACAATTTTGAGAATAAATAAGATAGCCATTGCATAGAAGAAGAACATTTCCAAGACATCACCAATGAAATAATAAGATTGAATGTGGAAAAAGAAGAAAAAAATAATGTTTTCAAGAGATAAATTTATCATTCGATTGAATATAGCAACACTCTGGGGCAACCAAGAGTAGATTATATTGAATATTGGTTCGAAAGTATTTCCAGCCTGCCAACGAAAACAAGTCCTCTGCACACATTGCTCTATCCCATTGTGGTATATTTTGGGCATGCTCCTGATTTAGTCGTAGCAACCCCAATATTTTTCTTATTGTTGGAGCCCATTTAAAAACTCAATTGATGCTTGAATGTCTCCATTGGAAATCTTTCTATACCTAAGGTTCCCCTTTCTTTCAAGTAAGTTAGGGTAGGTAGATCATGTGTGTATACATTTTGTTTCTTCAGTTCAAATTTTCATAATAAGGTAGCATGTGTATTGAAGTTTGAAGATAAAGCCATGAAAGAAGAAGAATTATAAGAATTCATTTTGAATATGACTCCATAGCCCAATGGAGAAGGCAATTGTTCTTGATATTCTATTGTTCTCAGTAACCTACAAGGGGTCACTATCCCGTAGTTGGAGCCAGTTGTTGACCAAAATTTGGTCACCTATTTTTTCCCCTTCTTGAATCCATAAAAGGTGGTACCAAAAGAAAATTTTCTTTGAAATATTGTAATTCCATGATTTATACCTCGGTATCAGCTTCGCCATGCATTTCTCGGAATCAAAATCCGAGTCTCCATGCCCAAGATATGCATACTTATGTCCAAAAATCCAATGGAGGTATTACAAGAAGAAATATGAAAAATGTTCTAAGTAACATGTTCTCTCCTCTCTTTTCCCTTCACCTCTATTCATTCTCTCATTTTATACTTAGTCATTTTTCCCATTGTCTCATTACTTTCATATTGCCCTTACCATTTTCCACACTTAGCCATTTTTCCTTATTCCTTTCCATGTTCACATTCACTTCCATTTTCCTTTATTTTCCTTTCCATTTTTCCCTTTATTTCCTTTTCCATTTTTTCCTTTCCCAAATTTCATGTAATTCCTTTATTTCCCATAAATTTATTTTCATTTTTCATATTTTCCATATTTCAACGGACCCATTATATACTTTCCAGGCTTAGTCTTATTTACTATGGCTTACCGCAAGTTCACGGGTTGGTGATATTTCCAAAGAGTATGTTTTATCTCTGCTACCCTTGTTCGTGCTCTTTTCGTCAATGTGTGAGAAAAAAGTGAGCACTTACATGCCTAGTTGGGCTCTGCTAGTCATGACAGCTGTAATGTAAAAGGTTAGAAAGAAAACAATAAAGCTATTAACAAGAATTAAACAAAAACCAAATAACCACATGAGCATAAA
>JASDQU011400414.1:15635-27554 GCA_032191745.1 Picea mariana | reverse complement strand
AACCATGGATACACAATCATGTTTCTGATTAAAAGAAATAAATCTCCATCTTCTCCATTATTTATATCCTTCTACACTACTTCTCATAGTTTTATGCTTGAATCTCAGAGTTGGGCACACGACTGAGTTGTTGAGTGTTCTTATTATATTCTTCTAAGATATTTTATTATATGATCATGGAGTATTTGCAGCCACATACATGGTTTTCAAATATTTTGTAATGAAGAACATATTTCATGAATAAAACTCCACAAATAATTTCTTCAGGGTTGATCTTGACGGTATCTTGTAACTTTAGTTTTAAGTATGAGGTATTTGAGGTTGACGAATCAAATTATGTTTTGATCTTGATTGGAGTACTTTGTTAAAATTATTTGAGATGATCAAATCATTCTCTCCTATGAAGAATATATGGATGTATTTATATATTATTAAGAAGATTGTGTGTGATGTTGATCACAATTTAATTCTGATGTTGAAGCCCTCCAATATTTTCTTATTAAAAGACTTGTGTTGCACATAAAGATCATATCGGGTTATTGAAGAACCATTTTCACATAAATCCAAGAACTAAATATTTAAGGTTTTCTTCCTAGCATTCCCCCTAATCCAAGATATTCAAAGATATATATTTTATCCAAAGAGGAGAAACACCTCTCAAAAAATGAAGGGGGACTAATGTCCTCATGAGGTTGTCATTTCAGTCCTGACGGATTCAAGAATCAACATTTTTGGTGACCATACTGGGGAACGATTTATTTTCAAGATATTTGAGGAACCAAAAATCTCCATGGCTCAAAGTTTTGAGAAGAATATTCAAGAAAATTGTTGATTATTTTAAGAATGGGTCATCTTTTTTAGTTTCAAAAAGAAACAAGAAGCACCAAAGATTCAGGAGAATGAAGTCCCTGACAACTACATTGAAAAAATTTAAAATGAAGGGTTTCATTCATATCATAATTCTTTTTTATATTATTCATCAGGACCATCAATGGATTTTCAAGATTCGATGATCTAGATTTTATGAGTAGAACGAAATGAATACATATTATTATCAAAAGATGCTTAACACAAAATAACAAATATAGAGTAAAATTGGCTTATATTCAATAAGGAAATAATCTAAAAGTGTAAAATGCAGCGGAAAACGAGCTTCCTAGATTGGTGGTGGCTTATCTCTGAGAAGAGATGTGACGACTAGGCTCATTCACTGGAAGATGATTACAATGAGTCTCTCAAGGCCTTTTTACAATAAATAGGAATGTCAAAAACCCTAGACATCCAAAAACCTAACCCTAGGAGATGAAGTGCCAAAAGTCATGTGGGTCCCGTTTGGGTAAGTTAGTACATCAACTTCCCGGGGTCAGAACTTTTGCATACGATCTATGTTTTATGCACACGATAGCCCATTGAAAAGGTCTATATGAGGAATACACATGTTTTCGATGGAAATCCGTACACAACTTGATTGTGGTGATCCCTAAAAACATTGTTTAGGGCCTCAAAACGTCCCCGGAAGTCAGGGACCCGAAAACTAGGAAAAAATTGTCGAACTGGAAAAATGCTAAAATGAGCTAGTTGGAATAGGTGGGAGACCACTGAAATCCATCTAGATCAATCCACCCCCCTTAGGAAGAAATGATCTCCATTTCATTGAGTGCCCCTATTATATGAGGAAATTTCTATTGAATTTGGCCTCGAGTAAGCCACTTGCCTTGGTGCAGGAGTTGCCCTACTTTGACAACTCGATAAAGTTTGATCCTTTGCTGGCGAGTGCCCTTGACCTCTTTGTCCACAATATTATCACTGGATTTCTATTGTATGCTTTTGGGGTTGATATCTATTGGTGTCAGTTGTTCTGCTATCTCTAAGGTGTCCAATAATGGTGGGAAATAAAGTTGAAGGAGATCCACGTTGAACACTGGGTGTAGGTGAAGGAAACGATGAATGTTGAGCTCAAAATCATTATCACCCACAGCCTTGGCAAAGGTGTATGATCCATAATGGAGTGTTTGAAGCTTTTGATGGGGTCCGGTAAGGATTTCTTTCTACAAATGCAAGAAAAAATTTTCGACCACCTAAAACTTATGTGGCACTCGGTGTTGATCATGGTGTTGCTTGTACTTTTCATTGGACATCTGTAGGATATATTGAACCTATTGGTGGATGTGATGGATATTCTCAATGAACGGGGTGGCTTTGTCATCTTCAGTTGGAGCATGATATGAGTCGACTGAGGTGACCACAAGGGGTAGTGCAAGATCTATGGGACCCAATGGTTGGAATCCCAACCCCACCTAAAAGGGGTTGTGGCTAGTTGATCTATGTAGGGCTTGGTTGTAGCTATGCTGGAAATAGGGAAGAATCTCATCCCATGTGTGAGGGGGATTGTAATTATATATGTGTAGAATATGCATGATAATCTGATTTATGACCTTGGTTTGGCCATCTGTCTGGGGGTGGAAGCCCATGGATTTGTTGAGCTTGGTGTCTAGCAGTGACCAGAGGCTCGACCAGAATGTGCTACGAAATCGATTGTCCTGATATGAGACAATGGTTTGTGGGATTCCAAAATGTACCCATACTCATTCAAAGAAGAGCTTGGTGGTGGCCTCTGCTCTGATTCTCTTATTCCAGGTGGCCAAAATCACCATCTTAGAAAAGAGATCAACAACCAAAAAAACACAATAATTTCCCCACTTGGTGGATGAGAGGCTCGACATGTATTCCATGGAGATGGATTACCATGGCATGTTAGGAGTAGGAAAATGGGTTTATAGGCCCTGTTTCTTAGTGTTCGTTTTGGCAATAGCACAGGCAGTACAAGACCTGATATACTTGTTGACCTCCTGTTGAAGTTTCGGCTAGTAGAAATGTTTCTATAGAATTTCCACTGTCTTTTCGACACCAAATGTTCCTGCCACCTGGCTGTAGTGGGCTTCCCAGATCAGGTTCTCTCGCTCACCTTATGGAACGTAGATATGGCCCATACAGCACAACAACCCATCCCGAAGATGGAAATTAGTGACAACTATGTTTGCGCCTAACATTTGGTAGGTGGTGGAAAATTATGGGTCTGTCTCATAGATTTGGGGGCATCTAGAGGTCTCATAGTTGCAAGAGTTTATCACCATGTTGAGTTCTGCGACTGGCGGTCTGTTGAGGCAATCAACGATGTGGTTGGTGCTTTCTGTTTTATACTTGATGTTAAGGTGGAATTGTTGCAAGTATGTGGACCACTTCTAATGGAAGACATTCTATAATTTTCCTTGTGTCTGCATGAACTGCAGTGGTTTATGATCAGTGTGGATGATTGTCTCCTTCCCAAGAATGTAATGTCTCCATTGGCGACAGGCTTCCACAATGGAGTAAATTTATTTGTTATAAGTAGGGTACTTATGAACAACATATGATAATGTCTCACTATGATTGGCCACAGGGTGGTCGTGCTGAGTGAGAATGGTGCCCACAACATATTTTGAAGCATCTTTCTTGATCTCAAAGGGTTGTTGCAGGTCTAGTAGTGAAAGTACTAGGGTTGAGCATAAGCACTACTTCAAATCATCAAACTCTTGTTTTTGGGACTGACCCCAAACACATTTATCCTTACCACAACCCTTGGTTACTTGGCTGAGGGCCCATGCAATATGGGAGAATCCCAACACGAACCTGCGATAGAAATTGGCAAGGCCCAAGAAGCTCTGAAGCTCGGTGAGTTTGGTTTGGGAAATCCAGTCACGGATCACTTGGATCTTGGTTGGATCCACATGTACACCATGTTGATCAATGATGTAGCCCAAGTAATGGACCCTACCCATGCTGAAGGAGAATTTTTCCAAGTTGGCGTATAGCTTGTGCTGTCGCAGGGTGTGCAGATCCTACTAAATATGCTGCATGTGTTCTGATCAAATATTGATGTAAATTAGAATGTCATCTATATGAAAAACTACAAAATTATTGGTGAATGGTCGCAAGATATTGTCCATCATCCTCATGAAAGTGGTTGCAGCATTTTTCAAGTCAACGGGCATGACCAACCATTCGAAAAGACCTTCCTTTGACTTGAAGGAGGTCTTCCATACATCTGTCTATTCTATCAAGACATGGTGGTAGCCAGACTTTAGATCAATCTTACTGAAGTATTAGGCCCCCGTGAGCTAATCAAGGAGGTCATCGATTTGAGGAATTGGGTACCAATTTCTGACTGTGATTTTATTCAGGGCTCGGTAATCAATGAAGAGTCGTTAGGTTCCATCTTTGTTCTATACCAGCACGATTGGGCTCCCACAAGGTGACGATATGGGATGGATGTGCCCCTTTTGGAGCAGTTATTGGATATTTCATTTGATCTCCTCATTCTCTAACAGAGAGTTGCGATAGACTAGCCCATTGGGAAGCAATGCGATGGGGGTCAAATCGATGGGGTGCTTGACCTGACAATGTAGATGTACCTTGATAGGTGAGGACAACATATCTGAGTATGATTCCACAAACTTATCCACTTGCTTATGTTGTGTGGAGAGGTTGGACGTGAAGACCCTAGATGTGGTTGTGATCTTTCACTCATTCTGAGAGTGAATCATGAAGAAAAAAAACTTCCCCATCTAAGAGATGACCTTCCTGCATTGCTTGGCAGATATAAAGGAAATAGCACTAGGTGGTACTACTTTTGGTATCTTGTACAATTTCTTGTTCAAAGTAATAATTACACTACAAGGCATAAACTCATATATAGCATGGTGTTTCCATAAATATCGTTGGCCCAAAAGAACATTACAAACTTCAAGAGGGGAAACATCACACAATACCTCATCTTTGAATGGCTTGATGTCATATGATAGGTGACATTGTAGGATGACGTGAATATCTCTTCCTTAGTAGAGCCATCCGATGGTGTGGGGCTACGGGTGTAGCATTGTCGGCAGGGCAATTTGCTTAACAACCTCTTCTGAAATGAGGTTCTTATGGATACTGCTATCAACGATGAAGTATAGCGGGGTACCCTTCACCCACATATGTGAATAAAAAATATGCTCGCCTTCCTATGGATCTTCTGGTTCACCGGGCTAGAGCTTGGTGGCAGAAACAGTAGAACTAGGTTCTGCATCAATGAGTCGTCTCCCCCTTTATGGTTCTGACTCAGATTTGGAACCTGCCTCTGATTCATAGGCTTTCACCTCAACCACCAGTGACTACTTTGAGTGGCAATCAACAATGTTATGCTAGGGGCTCCTATGGAAGTCACACCACTTCCCTTTCTCTTTCTTTGTATTTCCAGTGTCCTTCTTTGCTTGTGGCCTGGACTAGTTGTCTTGAGGTAATCCATCTTTGCTCTGTCCTTTTTTTGTGGGTTAGGGTTGCCCTTTCCTGAATTTTGTTGTAAGGGGTTCCTAGGCCCAAATTTCCATGTCTTTTGTTTGAGCTTCTCCTCGATTTTGATGACATATTAGTAGGTCGCACCCAAGGATGAGATTTCCAGAAACTCTATTTCGTCCCAGATGTATCTATGCATATCACCACAATAATTAAGCACCAGATTTCAGTCAGAATCTTTGATACCCATCTTGATGTACAAGGTATGGAAGATATTTGTGAACTTGGGCACTACTTGGTCTCTTTCCTACTACAGTGTGGTCCATTTTGTATACAGGTCATCATAACTTCCAATAGGGTAGTATTGTTCCTTAATAACATCCTTGAAGGACTCCCAGGTGACCGCGACTATAAATAATGAGGGTTCCTCTATTTCCTTCTTATCACATAAATTTTCCCACCAATGTTTGACATGGGAAATGAATTTAAGGAGCGCAAAAGTAATATTTTCTCTATTCGAGAAGTTATGGATAGAGAAGATAGCAAATTCAATGATTTGTCCACAACATCTGTGTCTATTTGACCTTCAAATATAGGAATATTGAAGTTTATTTGTACCTTGAAGGAGGCGGCACTTCCGTTTGAGGAAGATGCGTCACATGTTGGTAGTCGTCGAAGGATTTGCACAAAACTATCCATCATATCATTCCTCTGTTGCATGAGGGATTCCATGAGAAATATTTTGAAGGGAAATCCTGTCCCATCATATTTATTTTATCCCTCCATGAGAGGTTTCTTGGGCATGCAAGAGATTTTTTCCTCAAGAGAAACAAGCTCAGGACCCAATTCTTTGTACCTTGACCTCGTAATGGTACATGCATTAATAATGACAAGGAGAAGATCGGTCTGATACCACTAATACATATTTTATGAGTAGAAAATAATGAATATATATTATTATCAAAATATTCTTAACACGAAATAACAAATATATAGTAAAACTGGTTTCTATTCAATAAGGAAATCAGTTAAAATTGTAAAATGCAACAGAAAACAATCTTGCTAGAATGGTGGCGGCTTATTTCTAAGAAGAGATGTGACGATTGCGCTCATTCGCCAGAAGATTATTACAATGAGGCTCTCAAGGAATTTTTACAATAAATAGGAAATTCAAAAACCCTAGACATCCAAAAACCTAGCCCTAGGGGATGAAGCGCCAAAATTTCTGGGGTAAGTTAGCACATCAACTTCCCAGGGTCGTAACGTTTGCATACGATCTTCATTTTAGGTGCACGATAGCCCGTTGGAAAGGTCTATCCGAGGTATACACATGTTTCTTGTAGATATCCCTACACATCTTAATTGTGGTGATCCCTACACATCTTGATTGTGGTGAGCCCTAAAAATGTTGTTTAGGGCCTCAAAACGGCCCCAGAAGTCAGGGACCCAAAAACTAGGAAGAAACTGTCGAACTGGAAAACTGCCAAAATGAGCCAATTGGAGTAGGTGGGATGCCACTAAAATCCATATGGATTATTCAAAAAAAGGAATAAATACTCAAAGAATGAGGTGATTTCATAATACCCGTTCAAATCTACCAGAAATAGACTTTCAAATGCCCAATATTCCTATTGAAAATGTTTCTACATTCTTTGGGGATGCTTCAGAAGATGTGGAGAAACACTTGATTAATTTTAAAGGTACATGCTATAATTTCAACCTCACTAAAGACAATGTTACATGTATATTATTCCTACAAACTCCACGATATGATTCTCTTGAATGGTATAGTTTATTAATTCCTAACTCCATTACTAGCTAGGATGTGTTAGATGATTCATTTGCAGAAAACATTATCCCAAAGGCATATTCATATGTTTTTTCTGATGTTTTCAATGTTTTTTCCCACCCACCGTCTCCCACATGGACACAAAAGGATGAAATGAATGATTCGGAAGAAGAATATCATGAAACACAACAAGAATTTTCTGAATCAAACCTTGTTGTTGAGAATGAAGGAAAGAATTACAAAGACCAAGAAAACGATATCAATGTCTCATATACTCCATATGTGGAAGAAATTAAAAAGTATCCACTAAATATGAAAGAATAATTCAGCCAAAATAAATAATAATTGGTGGAAGAAAACAATTTTGAGAATAAATAAGATAGCCATTGCATAGAAGAAGAACATTTCCAAGACATCACCAATGAAATAATAATCTTGAATGTGAAAAAAGAAGAGAAAAAGAATGTTTTCAAGAGATAAATTTATCATTCGATTGAATATAGCAACAATCTGGGGCAGCCAAGAGTAGATTTATTTAATATTGGCTCAAAAGTATTTCCAGCCCGCCAACGAAAACAAGTCCTTTGCACACATTGCTCTATCCCATTGTGGTACATTTTGGGCATGCTCATGATTTTCATGCTCCTGATTTAGTGGTAGCAACCCCAATATTTTTCTTATTGTTGGAGTCCATTTAAAAATTCAATTGATTCTTGAATGTCTCCATTGGAAATATTCCTATACCTAAGGTTCCCCTTTCTTTCAAGTAAGTTAGGGTAGGTAGATCATGTGTGTATACATTTTGTTTCTTCAGTTCAAATTTTCATAATAAGGTAGCATGTGTATTGAAGTTTGATGATAAAGCTATGAAAGAAGAAGAATTATAAGAATTCATTTTGAATATGACTCCATAGGCCAATGGAGAAGGATGTTGGTCTTGATATTATGTTGTTCCTAGTAACCTACAAGGGGTCACTATCCCGCAGTTGGAGCCAGTTGTTGACCAAAATTTGGTCACCTATTTTTTCCCCTTCTTGAATCCATAAAAGGTGGTACCAAAAGAAAATTTTCTTTGAAATATTGTAATTCCATGATTTAGACCTTGGTATCAGCTTTGCCATGCATTTCTCGGAATCAAAATCCGAGTCTCCATGCCCAAGATATGGATACTTATGTCCAGAAATCCAATGGAGGTATTACAAGAAGAAATATGAAAAATATTCTAAGTAACATGTTATCTCCTCTCTTTTCCCTTCACCTCTATCCATTCTCTCATTTTATACTTAGTCATTTTTCCCATTGTCTCATTACTTTCATATTCCCCTTACCATTTTCCACACTTAGCCATTTTTCCTTATTCCTTTCCATGTTCACATTCACTTCCCTTTTCCTTTATTTTCCCATTTCTTTTTATTTTCCTTTCCATTTTTCCATTTATTTCCTTTTCCATTTTTTCCTTTCCCAAATTTCATGTTATTCCTTTATTTCCCACAAATTTATTTTCATTTTTCATATTTTCCATATTTCAACTGACCCATTATATACTTTCCAGACTTAGTCTTATTTACTATGGCTTACTGCAAGTTCACGGGTTGGTGATATTTCCAAAGAGTATGTTTTATCTCTGCTACCCTCACAATGCACTTTGACTTACACCACCTTCATAATGCACACAACTCTTTTTACTACTCTTTACTATGTAACTCCTCCAACACTTAGCCAAATATAT
The DNA here is from genome assembly GCA_032191745.1 of Picea mariana. Lineage (NCBI taxonomy): Eukaryota > Viridiplantae > Streptophyta > Pinopsida > Pinales > Pinaceae > Picea > Picea mariana. Next base: position 18,723 of record JASDQU011400414.1, on the reverse strand, counting down.
GAGTTACCATGGGTTCATGGGTTGGTGATATAATATGTATTTCATATATCAGGTGCAATTCCATCTGATCAATTCTCCTCTCCTATACACTTTAGTTAACACTTAAAAATTTTAACTCTTATTTCTTACCATGTCTAACTACGGGTTTGCAGTGATTTCTAAGATTCTCACTTACCTCCACATTCACAAAACCCCACAAACCTGCCATATTAATTTAATAATATTTTTCCTATCCTAAGTTCTATGAGGAACATCTCCAAGTGATGCACGGAACTTTATTAACCAATGCGATATATCCACATAGCAGTTAAATAGATGGTGCCACATGGCAACTAATTAATGGAGACACGTGGCAGCATACAAAAAGTGACACATGGCATGATTTTATTGGATGACATATGGCATATTATTATTGTCATATTGTTGGCCTATCGATTGATGACATGTGGTAAAAGTTGGTTGGGTGACTCATCATTGTTGACTGAGCATATTGGTGGTTGACTACGCATGCAAAATTATTATTATATTCAACAATTTTCCAAGGGTCGAATCCTCCAAGCTCCATAGCCTCCTCTCTTATTTATATCTTGTCAAGTGTATATTACACTTAACATTATATATCACTAAGACTCTTTTATTCTCGTACATGTGGGATATTAATAATGAAGAAAAGTCAAAATTCAACAAAGGAGGTCCAAATTAAATCAAGGGTCCACATTTACCAAACAAACTTGATCGATGGTGGTTGAGTCACGATCTTGTAAAGGCTATATCTTGATCTCTAGACCTCCGTTTGCAGCAAAATTTATACCGTTGGTAATATATTTCGACGTAGAATATGGTGGTACAAGTTTAAAGTGTTGAAATTTGATACCTTTTTCTGCTACATTTTTAATGGGCCTGCGTGAGAACTCAACTTCACAAGCTCATATCTTGAGATTGAGGTGATGGATATGGAAAAAATTTATATCGTTAGAAATCTAAGATGATGAATATCACATATAAAATTATTTCCATGGATAAAAAATTTATTATCATTCCTAGATAATTAAAACACAATCATCTTCTTTTAAAGGGAAATTAATTAAATTTCAAAAAATAAAAGTTTAATTAAAACTTTTATTAAAATAGGGAGAGGGACCCACTTTCAATATACTTGTATTAATGAATTGAATTCATTAATGAAGAATTAATGAGGCATTGATTAAATGAAATGTTTCAATAAGAAACATGTACGAACATTTCTAGAAGGGAGAAACCCTAACTACTCAAGTAGTTAGAAAATTTCTTCTTAAAAAGAGAAGAGAGGCTTCATCAAAGGGTCCAAGAATCAGTATGGTCAAAGGGGTAGGGCAGAAGATCAGAGGAAGAATAAGGTATAGACATGGATACACAATCAAGCTTCTGATCAAAAGAAAGAAATCTCCATCTTCTCTATTCTTTTTATTCTTCTACACCACTTCTCATACTTTTATGCTTGAATCTCAGAGTTGGGCACAGGGTTGAGTTGTTGAGTGTTCTTCTTATATTCTTATAAGATATTTTCTTATATGATCATGGAGTATTTTCAACCACATACATGGTTGTCAAATCTTTTTTAATGAAGAACATCTTTCATGAATAAAAATCCACAAAGAATTGCTTTGGGGTTGATCTTGACTGTATCTTGTAACTTTGAGTTTTAAGTATGAGGTATTTGAGGTTGACCTATCGAATTCTGTTTTGATCATGATTGCTATGCTCTGTTAAATTTTTTTGAGATGATCAAATAATTATCTCCTATGAAGAAGATATGGATGTATTTATATATTATTAAGAATATTGTGTGTGATGTTGATCACAATTTAATTCTGATGTTGAAGCCCTCCTTCAATCTTTTCTAATTAAAAGACTTTTGTTGCAAATAAAGATCATATTGGGTTAGTGAAGAATCAATTTCACATAAATCCAAGAACTAAATATTTGGGTTTTTCTTCCTAGCACTCCCCCTAATCCAAGATATTCAAAGATATATCTTTTATCCAAAGAGGAAAACCACCTCTCAAAAAACAAAGGGGGACTAATGTCCTCATGAGGTTGTTGTTTTGGTCCTGAAGGATTCAAGCATCAACACCTAGCTAATTCAATTTTCCCTAGTGGTACCATGGCTTAGCACGAGAGTGGTGTACTGTAGGAAGGCACTCTACAGTAATGCCTAAGGTTGGGAGGAAAGGCATCCTCCCTTAGACAACCAGTGTTGGAAAATTTCCTTATCAGATAAGTGTTTAACTTAGCTTGTTAGAATTTGAATATGAAAGATATGTGAATGTAAATGTTTGTTACTATGGGAAATATAAATTCTTACATCGATTATGCATAAATCCTGAAAATTTGATTATGTTACCATGGCCCTATAATTTTGTATCTAATTGAAAAACTGAAAAGGTGTAGACTATTGTATCGTCGAAGACCTTGAACTGTTAGAGGAAAGTTTGTAGGATATGGACAAAAACATCATTCTTCTAGTGATGGGGTAACCTGTAACCCAGGAAATCCTTTGTGAGGAAGGGAGGACTTTGAACCCTAAGAAAAAACCTCAATCTGTCATGGAGAGCTTGTGAAATCCATAGAGTCTCATAAATTCATGGGGTGGAGAGGCTAGTGCTAGAAAAACAAGACCATGGAGAAATAAATTAAAACAAATGCAGAAAAAAAACACAGAAGATACAATACAATAGAGACACAGATTTACGTGGTTCACCCAGTGTGGGCTATGTCCAATAGATAAATTCCCAGGTCCTTCCTTTATTATTATCCAGCAAATGAAGTGATACAACCTACAACAAAACTCGTTGTAACTTCCTCTTATTTCTCTCACAGTCTCCTCTCTCAGAATACAATACTCGCCATAATGCATAGCCGCAATACATTCCCCTCATAACAGAGGGTTTCCTTCTAGGGAAAAAAACCCTAACATAATTTCTACCATTAGATCTGTGACCTTATAATGAATGGTCCAGATTTACAATGAAATTACAATATACATTTACAAGGCAATTTTTCCTTCAGGAGTCCGCTTGCCCCATAACCCCGTAGAGGGGGTACCCCC
>JASDQU011400414.1:0-15535 GCA_032191745.1 Picea mariana | reverse complement strand
AAAAATGCAGCTGACTGATATTTTATGTTCTGAGAAACATGTAAAAACTTTCAGAACTTGAAACCTATACCACCATATTATACGTCGAAATATCTTTCAAACGGTATAAAGTTTGTTTCAAACAGAGGTCGGGAGCTCAAGATATAGCCTTTGCAAGATTGTGACTCAACCATTGTCAATCAAGTTTGATTTGTAAATGTGGACCCTTGATTTAATTTTGACCTCTATTGAATTTCGAATTTTCTTCATTATTCTTATCCCATATGTACAGGAATAAAAGAGTCTTAGTGGTATATCATTTTAAGTGTAACATACACTTGACAATAAATAAAGAAGAGAGGAGACTATGGAGCTTGGAGGATTCGACCCTTGGAAAATTGTTGAATATAATAATAATTTTGCATGCCCAGTCAACCACCAATATGCCCAGTCAGCAATGATGAGTCACCCAACCAAATTTTTCCACATGCCATCACTCGGTAGGCAAACAATCTTCCAATAATAATTTGCCATATGTCATCCAATAAAATCACACCATGTGTCAATTTTTTTATGCTGCCACGTGTCTCCATTAATTAGTTGCCATGTGGAACCATCCATTTAACTGCCATGTGGATATATCTCATTGGTTAATAAAGTTCCATGTGTCACTTGGAGATGTTCCTCATAGAACTTAGGATAGGAAAAACATTACTAAAATAATATGGTGGGTTTGTGGGGTTATGTGAATGTGGAGGTAAGTGAGAATCTTAGAAATCACTGCGAACCCACGGTAAGACATAGTACGAAATAAGTGTGAAAATTTTTAAGTGTTAACTAAAATGGATAGGAGAGGATAATCAGTCGGATGGACTTGCACCTGATATATGAAATAAATATTATATCACCAACCTGTGAACCCGCAGTAACTCATATATTTGGCTAAGTTTTGGAGGAGTTACATAGTAAAGAGTAGTAAAAAGAGTTGTGTGCATTATAAAGGTGGCATAAGTCAAAGTGCATTGTGAGCATAGCGGAGATAAAACATACTCTTTGGAAATATCACCAACCCGCAAACCCGCGATAAGCCTTAGTAAATAAGACTAAGGCTGAAAAGTATATAATGGGGTCACGTGAAATATGGAAAATATGAAAAATGAAAAGAAATATATGGGAAATAAAGAAATTACAAGACATTTGGGAAAGGAAAAAAGGGAAAATGAAAGAAATGGAAAAATAGGATAATGAAAATGGAAAGGAAAATAAAAATAAATGGGAAAACAAAGAAAAGGGAAATGAATGTGAGCGTGAAAAGGAATACAGAAAAATGGCTAAGTGTGGAAAATGGTAAGGGGAATATGAAAGTAATGAGAAAATGGGAAAAATGAGTAAGTATAAAATGAGAGAATGAATAGAAGTGAAGGAAAAAGAGAGGAGAGAACATGTCACTTAGAACATTTTTCATATTTCTTCTTGTAATACCTCCATTGGATTTCTGGATAGAAGTATGAATATCTTGGGCATGGAGACTTGGATTTTGATTTTGTGAAATGCATGAAGAAGATGATACCGAGGTATACATCATGGAATTACAATATTTCAAAGAAAATTTTCTTTTTACCACCTTTTATGGGTTCAAGACCGGGAAAAAATAGGTGACCAAATTTTGGTCAACACTAGGCTCCCAACTTGTGATGATCTAGGAAGGTTACTCTCCTTCCCCTCTGACACAGTAAAAACTACCCACCTCCCACTAGGCTTAAGGTATCTATAGGTTTATAAGGTGGTTTATCAATTGGATTTCCTTCGCACAATGGAGTCCCTTCTCTGCTAAACAATCCCTCAATGATCACCGCTTACCAGTGTTGGTTTTTGTCCAGTAAGCACGAAGCTATAGCCCACTATTGCTCCAAAATTAGTTCCTTAAAATAATACACCTTTGGAACATAGCTTGCAGATGCAATTACCGATGTCCAAATATTGTTTAAATTATTTTTTGGAGGTGGTAATGTAGAATAATAACTTTATGTCTCTGACCATTGAAATATTTGGTCTTCTCATCCCAAAAGGTTGATAGTATCTCCACATAATTGTTCCTTTCTTCGAGTTGTCATACTTAACCAAGGTGATGGAATTAATGAACACCGTTATCAAATTGGTATTATAGAAATATACTTGTTTTGTTTCACATGTTTTGGGGCTCTTAACACAAGTATTTTTAATGATAATTAGTATTAAAATTAATGGGAAGTTGTCTTGAGAAGCTCACCATTAATAATGGTATTAATACTTATATAAGTGGTAGTCATTTTCATAAACTGTAATTTAATGCACATTGGAAAATGTGACAAGACAAGATGTAAAGAATCACAGGGTGGAAAATGATTGGGGTAGAGGATAGGAGTGATAGTGGTCGATTGGGGTAAGCATGTATCAGGACAGGGGGATGATTGGACGTTGATATTATAGAAGGAACATGATGAGTAGAATAATAAACGATTGGGAAAATGGACAATCAGAACATTAGATGATCGATATAGTGGGAGAAGCAAGATAGTGCTCGACACCCTAAGTGAACATCCACTTCAAAAAATTCTAATTATAGGTGTGTTGGATGTATGGGATGACCCAGGTGTTGAGCACTCGACACACCCTAAAATTATTTGTGAATTTTTCTCTTTTGGGTACCACTTTTCCATTCCTTATTGGAGTCAGTTGTGAAAGGATCAATGGGTTTTTATATTTTGTTTTTTTTTTATCATCGATCACATGTATTTTGATCTGAAGTCTGTTGAACAGTTTGACATTTTTCTCTAATTAAATGTGGCATTAGACTAAGTTGCACATAGCTTAATTTTATTTTTTTTAGAAAGAGCCACACACCGATCGGTGATCCTAGTCTACAAAAACAAGTTCTTAAAAACAATCATCGATCACCAATGTACCATCAACATCGACAAATTGGAAAAAGGGGTGCTACAATCAATGATTTCGGCCTGTGAAAAGTTTTCCAAAAATCATCAATGTACCATTGACATTGGCGAAATCTGAAAGATATACCATCAACATAGAAACAACAATATTTGATTGTCGATATATCATCGACATTGGAAAAATGAGAGAAACAACATGCCAAAACATGTATGCCTAAGAAAAATCACCGACGCCAAAAAGTAACGTTCTCATGCCGAAAAGGTCACAACAATCATCACGTGTTTTTACCACATGGATAGTCCATATTGCTCAGTCATCACCCACATCATATTTTGATATTTCCCATTTCATGTCTCTACTTTCATGGTTTCTTTTCTATGTTGGCACTGTACATCAGTTTTGATCAACATCAAAACTTTTGCCTAGGGGGACCAACGAAACAATGTTAAAGACAATTTGTCAATGCCGATGACTCATCAACTACCGACAGATCACTAGAACACCGAAGTTTTTATTTTTATTTTGAATCTCTATCCGCTGATGACCTTGGTTGATCTGCGATCCTGCTTATCCACAATATCGATCATACTAGGTCCGTTGGAGTGATAAAAATGCTTGGATAATTTGAGGAGACATATTTAGCTATGTAAAGGATAGGATTTGCGATTTATTAGACAAGTAAGAACTTCATGAATCCGATACCACGACGTCGTGTGCCAACCAACTTTCAAAATTTGAATTCACAGATGAGATTTAAAATAACACACTCCTGGGACACTAGCTTGCGTTGCATTTAATCCTAAGCATGGTGTGGATTTTGTTATAGATTGTATAGATCATATCTTTACTCTAGAATTTAAGACTCGATGTGACAAGGTAAGTATGTTTTAAATTTATGAGATTTATGCCCAAGAATGGTGTTCCATTCGCAAATTGTTGATCTCCCGAGAAGACAAAGGGGCAATAGAGAGCATCGAAGAGGTAACATGTCACTATGCCACTTCAATTACCAGTAAGCCCAGGTTATTTCCTATGAGGAAGAGGTAAGCATGGTATTTATTGATTACATTTGATATTTCATCGAATAACACTTGTCGCAGTTGGATTGCAACTTATTATTCTATTTTTGTGTAGGAAGATGCCTCTAAGAAAGTAGATGACCACACGCTCACCAAGAATGCCCAAGATGAAAGAATTGGAGATCGATGAAAGGTCGACACCAGTTTCTGTAAGAGAACTTTGTTTCATTTAAAAAAGGAATCGATCATATGAAATTCCACTAAGAAATAGTTCACCCGACCTCTAGTGTTTAGGGAAACAGAGGTGAGCACTGAACCTAAAGTAATTCTCCTACATTGGGGAGATACTTTTAACAAAATTGTGTTGGAAGATTACCCAGATTTTACACCTCACAATGACCTGGACGTCAGGATCTTGGATGACCAGGTTTTCCCAAACATTAGGTGATCATATCTGCATATGGTGGTCTGTCAGACCCTAGTTCTTCCCTACATAGAAACCCTTGGATGGATAATTAACCTCAAAAACACAATGAAATTCATGGTCAATAATGAGGGGGGAGAATGTGTTGGTGTCTTTCTTCGAGTAGAGGTACAAAAATACTACAAACTCAGAAATCCAAAGGAGAGACTGAATACCAAATTTGTGGTCAGGTTTTATGAGTTCCATGACACCAACATGTTACTAGCCTCATGGTGGAAAGAAGATAAGAAGCTCACAAACATTAGAAATGATTGGTACAACAGGGTAAACCTCATAGAGCCTTATATTTATTTAGGATTTAATATGCCGATTGTATGGGGAAAAAGATTGTTCAAAGTTTTCAGAGGCATGGATTCCCTTAGCATACACTGTGGAAATCTCTAGGAGTTGTTTTAATTGGGGAGCCATGATCTCCATACAGCTAAGTATCAACATCCTACAGGCCTAGACACCAAAGGATGGAGAAACATCATTTTTCCACATGGCATCATACATGTTGGATGTAATCTGCACAAGAAACATTTTCACAGGTATGAATTTAAGCTAACATGTTGTTGAGTTGCCCGTTCATGTTTATTTCAACATTTTGTGGGAAAATGGGTATAAATAGATTTACGCTATGATATGTGATGATTTCATAGCCCAAGTGCACTTAATTATATTTAGAAAAGAATTTCTAAGGCTTTCAATGACAGCCAAAAAGATGATATCTAGGGTTGGCCACTAGTATATTGAAGAAACAAGTACTTATATCATTGTGTTTGGGGCTACTCGCACACCACACCTACTCCTCGTTCATCTCTCAGACCATCTCATTTTGGGAGAAATTTGTTACCAGACCATTCTATAAGAATATAATTCCCGTTTGGTAAAGGATAAGAAGAGGACTTTCATACCCTATGGTTTTCATATCGGGTTTTACATGGTAAAATATACTACACAAGAAAAAAAAGAGGGATTGAGTCAGCTTGAGTATCAGTTCCCAATAGGCCATTTTCACAAGAATGGTCCAAAAGGCTTGGTACTCCAGCATGCATCATGGGTTCCCTCATGTTAGCCATATGCTCATGATAGTTTCGAAGATGAGATCTTTACCGAGGGTGCCCAATACTAGAAGGAAGTGCTCCATAGAAGGGATAACCCTAATATCACCAAATTCAAATAAATGATCATGGATGAACAAGTTGAGAAAATAGAACATTGATGCAGGAGCATCTCTCCACGTCAATTAGCTAGCCAGCCAGCCCACGTCAGCGCACACATTCAATGAAGAGAGGCGTAGCTCTCATTTCAAAATTTGAAATTTGAATGTAATTAATGTTGTAGGCTGTTGAGCCATGGAGCTGTGCCTTTGCACAGACATTAGAGTAGATAGCCTTGAATGTTTTGTAAGGCTGAGATCTAGATCCGATTCTGGATTAGACAACCCATTCAATGTAATTGAATAGGGTAGGTAGATTGGAGGGAAGAGATCAAAGATCCCCCTCATGTAAAAGATTGGGAGATCTTCTTTGTATTATCAGAGTAGTATGCAGAGAGATTTGAGAAGAGAGCTATTAGAGTATGCAGAGAGAGTTGAGAAGGAGCTGAGACTCTATTGAAGTTCATGCTCAGAACACCTTTGTCAAGAGGCATTTTCATTAATACAAACTAGAGCAGTTTTTCCTGCATATTGTCTGTGTTGAATGAATGTCTTTGAGTGTTCTTTATATGTTGTAGATGTATGTTGTAGGTATGCATTCGCAGGGGTTGTTTGATTTCAGGGTTAGAGGTCTTTGAGGCTTCACACTAGGAGGGTGTGACAGAATGCTGCGGGTTCTGATAGCCATGCACAGAGAGTGCATTTCTGAATTCTGCGGGTTCAGACAAAGGTGTGCTAGGAGGGAACAATAGCTGAAGTCATTAGCTCAGAGGAGAATCTCTAGGTTGCTGAATACCTTGGAGGCAAGACTGTGTATAGGAAGACATAGTAAGGAGACATAATCTCTGAGGAGTTCTGTAAGGCTCTACCAGGAGGGCATTGAGCACAGGCATAGAGTGTTGAGGAAGAACTCTGTTGTGAGTTCGGCAGAAGTCAGAATCACTGAGGATTCTAGACACTCTGCCAGGAGGGCATTGAGTAAGTGCCAGAGTGCACAGAGAGAAATCTTTGAGTTCTGGAATTGGAGAAGAGTCCAAGGAGAAGGATCTTCACAAGGTTGCTGAACACCCTGAAGAATCAGCAATAAGTTGCTTGAGAAAGGATAGCCAGGAGGGCATCAAATTCTCCATCTGAAGGAGAAAGAAAAAAGACTAAGTTCCTTAGAAGTCGAAGCTATAGGAAAGCTCAGAAGAGATAGCACCTTCGTGCATGCAAAGACTTTTCAAGGAGTGCAGAAGTCGAAGAATCCTTTGAGGATTCAAAAGGAGAAGTTCAGGAGGAAAAGTGCCTTTGTGCACAGGTCACAGTGGCAATAATCGTAGAGGAAGAGGAACTCTTTGGAGAGTTTAGAGTTCCGAAAGCTCAGGAGAAACAACGTCATTGAGAACACGGACGAGACTCAAAGTTGAAGAACTCGCAGAAGAAAGGAAAAGGTCAAGGCCTTTAGCACTTGGAAAATCTTCCAAGTATTGGAAGAAAGCACTTGTTCAAAAGGAGGCACAATATCCATCAAATCAGGCTTAGGAAGAGATCTAGACCATTGGTTTTCCATGTCTGGGGAGTAGTAGGAGAGTGCACAGATTGGGAGAGATTGTGAGTCGTCAGATCTTGCTCAGAATCACCAACAGTCGTTGGATCTGTTAGGAGTTGCACAAGAGTTAAGCCTTCATGAACAGAGGTGGAAGTCCTAAAGGAGGAGTTGGTATCAGGATTTTGGAGGTATTGCTGGTGAAGGTCCAGATGCTCCACGACAAAAATCTCGAAGTCCCGAAAAGATCACAGTCGTCCATTCCTTGGGACACGTGGTGGAGATCAAGGAACCCATCGGTATTCTGGCTATCGGGGATTCAAGTTGACAGAATATTTGTGTCACAGGGGGTCACAAGTCACAAAATCATGAAACAACAAGGACCATCCACCTCAGGGAGGACATGTGGAAACAATCCAAGATTTCGGGAGATTTTCCGAAAGGAGGCCATTTCGGCAAATCGGAAATTGGGAATTCGGGACTCCCGTTAACAAGAGGTTGGGCTCTCGTATTGGTAAACCCCGAAATAAGACTATGGTCTTATGAGGAGTGGTCACATGGACTAGGGGCATAGCCATAGGGGCTAATGCAAGGAAAGGCTTTTCGACAAATCGACATTTCGGAGATCGGAAGGTCGTAGAGTCAAGGACTCAAGAGAACAGGACACTGAGGGTTCTGAAACCCGAAATTCCATTTCAGGAAAAAGTTCATGGTCTTGTACAGTGACTATGGGGGAAGAGACGGACCTGTGAATTGGGAAATTGAGATTCCAGTGAGGAATCAAAGAGCCACTTCAGCTCGGAGAAGCGAGAGAATGATCCTGTGAGCGGACTTTGGCCCGAGGGTCAGAAGGGGTCTGCGACATCAAGTGGTATTAGAGCAAGAACTCTATTTGTATATTTCAGCCAGGGAGAAGGCAAGGGAAGGCAGAGCATTGGAGACTCTATGATGATTGTTTGCAGGTAGACAACAATCAAGAAGACAGTTAGGAGGACTGTAGGAGAAGCTGAAACACTTAAGGGTGCAGAGTAACGACAACAGGTTTTTCCAGGAGGGCAGACAAATACAGCAAGATGGCTACTGAAGGCTGTAGATATGCTGGAAGGAAAGACCCAGAGCCAATGAGAAGATTTGAAGTAGATGAAGAGCTCATTGATATAAGGGCAGAAATGGAAAATCTTGCATTTCAAGTGTAGCAGAATGCTAAGTCAAGATGGGTATATGAATGGACCATGAGGAAGCCGAAGGTAAAGTGGTTAGTCAAGGAGTTGATGGCTAGATGATAGCATAGGCCGTTAAGAGGATAGTTGAGGCATGCTGAAAACCTTGACAGACTTGAGGACATGGTTTAGGTACGTGAACCAGAGACTGGGAGACTGGGAGAAACCTCAGTAGTGAGGATGAATTGGGATCAACTAAAGATCTCAAGGATTGTCAAGAAGACAGTCAGGAAATTCCCAATTGCCAGGAGGGAAAAGAGTTGAGGTTGTTGTAGGATCTCACAGACTGTCATGAGGACAGTCGAGGAATTTCACATTGCTAGGAGAGAAATGAAATAAGGTCACTACAGGATCTCATAGACTGCTAGGAGGGCAGCAGGAAAATCCCAATTTGCCAGGTGGGCATGGGAGCAGGAATGGGACTGTTTGAGAGTCTCATGAACTCAGAGGTGATTTTAGATCAGCCTGAGGAGATGATAGAGCTGATGAGCTCAAAGATGGATTTGGATCAACATATGAAAATGAAAGAGAAGGAAGATCAGAGGAATCTTCTAATGATTGGAGGAATTTAGATATTCCTGCCACATAGCCCAGTTGAGGCAAGGATTTGTGTTGCTGATGGAAAAGTGACAATAGTAGAAAGACATCCAACTGTGACTATCAAAGAAGACTTGGATCAGGTGTTAGAATCTTCCCAAGCAGGGGAAGAAGATGAGCATTCTGAGGAGTGGCTCAATACTTTCAGTCAGGAAGCTGAAAAGACTGCAATGTTGGAGCTTGTAGAAGCAACAGAAGAAGAGGTAGACAACATGAGATTTGTTGATCTGTGTGAATAGTTTGAATCCCTGGAGAGAAGGGTGATAGTGCAGGGCATGCACATCCAACAAGTGAGGTTGGAAGCAGATGAAGGAGATGACATGGGAGATCATGATGATCTGCCCATCTGCAGAAAGAAAATGTAGCTGAGGAGACTACATGAACATAGCTAGCCACTAGAGAAGCTGGATGAAGTGATCAAGAAGATTAGAAGGCTAATGATAGAGTCAGCAGAGATTGCCAGAAAGGAGAAGCTGGGCATAAAAGCAGCCGCAGTAGCAGAAGCAGTAGCAATGATAGAGAGATGGAGCAGATGAACAACTCCAGAAATTTGTTTGGGATCCAAGATGATTTCAACAGCTGAGATGGGAAGCTCATGAGCAGGAGCTCATGAATTTTGCAGCTGAGGAGTATGATGCAGGAGCATCTCTCCATGTCAATCAGCCAACCAGTCAGCCCACGTCAGTGCACACATTCAATGAAGAGAGGCACAACTCTCATTTCAAAATTTGAAATTTGAATGTAATTAATGTTGTAGGCTGTTAAGCCATGGAGCTGTGCCTTTGCGCAGGCATTAGAGTAGATAGCCTTGAATGTTTTGTAAGGCTGAGATCTAGATACGATTCTGGAGTAGACAACCCATTCAATGTAATTGAATAGGGTAGGTAGATTGGAGGGAAGAGCTCAAAGAGCCCCCTCATGTAAAAGATTAGGAGATCTTCTTTGTATTATCAGAGTAGTATGTAGAGAGAGTTGAGAAGAGAGCTAGTAGAGTATGCAGAGAGAGTTGAGAAGGAGTCAATACTCTGTTAAAGCTCATGCTTAGAACACCTTTGTAAAGAGGCATTTTTATTAATACAAACCAGAGAAATTTTTCCCGCATATTGTCTATGTTGAATGAATGTCTTTGAGTGTTCTTTATATGCTGTAGATGTATGTTGTAGGTATGCATTTGCAGGGGTTGCTTGATTTCAGGGTTAGAGGTCTTTGAGGCTTCACACCAGGAGGGTGTGATAGAATGTTGCGGGTTCTAATAGCCATGCACAGAGAGTGCATTTCTGAATTCTGTAGGTTCAGACAAAGGTGTGCTAGGAGGGCACAGTAGCTGAAATCATTAGCTCAAAGGAGGATCTCAAGATTTCTAAATACCTTGGAGGAAAGACTGTGTATAGGAATACATAGTAAGGAGACATAATCTCTGAGGAGTTCTGTAAGGCTCTACCAGGAGGGCATTGAGCACAGGCACATAGTGCTGAGGAAGAACTCTGTTGTGAGTTCGACAGAAGTCAGAATCACTGAGGATTCTAGACACTCTACCAAGAGGGCATTGAGTAAGTGCTAGAGTGCATAGAGATAACTCTTTGAGTTCTAGAATTGGATAAGAGTCCAAGGAGAAGGATCTTCACAGTGTTGCTGAACACCCTGAAGACTCAGCAATAAGTTGCTTGAGAAAGGATAGCCAGGAGGGCATCAAATTCTCCATCTGAAGGAGAAAGAAAAAAGACTGAGTTCGTTAGAAGTCGAAGATATAGGAAATCTCAAAAGAGATAACACCTTCATGTGTGCAAAGACTCTGCAAGGAGTGCAGAAGTCAAAGAATCCTTTGAGGATTTGAAAGGAGAAGCTAAGGAGGAAAAGTTTCTTTGTGGACAGGTCATAGCAGCAAGAATCATAGAGGCAGGAGAACTCTTTGGAGAGTTTAGAGTCCTGAAAGCTCAGGAGGAACAACGTCGTTGAGAACGTGGGCGAGACTCAAATTTGAAGAGCAAGCAGAATTAAGGAAAAGGTTGAGGCCTTTAGCACTTGGAAAATCTTCCAAGTATCGGAAGAAAGCACCTGTTCAAAAGGAGGCATAACAGCCATTGGATCAGGCTGAGGAAGAGATCTGGACCACTGGTTTTCCATGTCCAAGGAGCATTAGAAGAGTGCACAGAGTGGGAGAGATCTTGATCCATCAGATCTTGCTTAGGATCACCAACAATGATTGGATCTATCAGGAGTTGCACAAGGGTTAAGCCTTCGTGAATAGAGGCGAAAGTCCCGAAGGAGGAGTTGGTATCGGGATTTCGGACTTCAAGATTTCAGAGGTTTTACTGGTGAAGGTCTGGATGCTCCATGGTGAAAGTCCCAAAGTCCTGAAAAGATCACAACCGTCCATTCATTGGGACATGTGGCGGAGATCGATGAACCCATCGGTATTCTGGCTACCGGGGATTCAAGTTGATAGAGGATTTGTGTCATAGGGGGTCACAAGTAGTGAAATCGTGAAACAACGAGGACCGTTCACCTGTTGACGGGCGAAATTGACGGCTCGTCAACTGGAGGAGTGAATCTGGTCCAGGGTTATCTAAATAACCCAAGCCATTTGGATTAATCCACTCCGACGGGTTTAGCGGCTCCATTGGCCGATCTAAGTCCTAGGAAAGTAAAAAAACTAAGCTAAAGAAACTAATCTAAATGAAAAACAACTGTTGAAAAATATATACAATCTAGAATGTATTTATAGTTGTACTAACTAACAGAATAATAGTTCTACTTATTAAATATATAGTGAATTGATATGATTAAATCTCTGTTATCTATACAGTATTCACAAAATGCAAATTTTGATCGAAATCTGCAAAATTGTATGACAACGAAGCTAGTATTTTTTGATTTTTATAACTTTTATGAAAAATAAACGAAATGATAGCTATCAAACTAAGCAATAAGAATAACAATTTGTATTATATATATCTAAACTACAGAGAATTCTTATATTAATTAAACTATTGAAATGCAGATAACAAACTAACCTGAAATTATCATCTTCTACTTGTCCTGTACATAGGCATCTGCGTCCACTGTTTGATGAGGCCAACCCACACCAGATTTTCCAATACTTCACGTAAACACAAAGAAACAACACTTTTGAATGCTAACAACAAAACACGTAAAGGATGTAGCAACAACAATTTTATAATTTACAAACGATTACATTAAGATAAATCTCATTGCAAAGATTTGTATGTAACTGCTCATTTAACAAAGAAGATTAACCTTCTACTCATTAAATTGAAACAAGATAATTGTTGTATGTAAAATGAGAGACATGAAATATGGACACTATTTAAATTGCATCGCATCAACCTGTAACAAATTATGATATCTAAAGTAGTCAATAATTTGATTACAAGTTGAAATGGACAAAACTTGAAATAAACGTATGATATATTGAAGCTAAAGCTATACAAACATCCACTTTCATTCCAGTCTGAATCATCATCAATCCATAGTCTCTGCTCCCAAGCAGCGATGGTTTGTTTACAAAAATAATAGATATATAAAGGCCACATGATGAAAACATTCCTTGTGGAAATTATCAAAGCTGTTGCAAAAATTATGGGAATACAATCTCCCAAATTCCCGTTCCTATCTAAAACTAACACCCTAATCCAAAACTATGTAAAGAAAAAGCATGTTCAAATATCCTACTATCGATCCAATCTCCTTTAAAGTTCATGTGTACTTGTCAATGCACAAGAATACATGATATTAGATTGCATGTTAATTGTAAAATCAACAAATTCGAATTTTGATAACTAGCTTACAGAATCTCACGATTATGTAGTTAGTTATTATTATAAACAGAATCATGTTGTATCAGTTCAATCATAATAGAATTAGATGCAATTTGATCAAACGAGTCTTATATGCTAATTCAAAATGAAACAAAATCACCCTAAAATCACTCTTGAAATACCATACCTCAGTTTTAGTGATTCGATTTGATCAAGCTATTTTTGAAATGACAATGGCAGTTGCTGCTTCCACATTTTTGAAAACAACAGAGCTTGTGGTCTTATAAATTGTTGACAGATTGCTTGAAAATATTTGGATTAATCAAGGGTTCATAGAAGGCTAAAGCACAAGGCTGGATGGGTGAAAGGGGTTCTGAGGCATAGGCCTGGAGAGGTAATAAACGTTTCAACAAATGCAAACAGACCAAAACGCACCTTTCAGCGACGGAGAAGATCTGATATTTGACCTCTAAAAGATGAGCTATATCTCTGTAATGACCCAATTTCTGAGGAAATTTCCCTTGATGAAGGTAAAAGGGCGCATTTTGGTTCTGGGTTTTCAAGGGTTTGATCTAATTCAAAACCGTTTGCTCAGAAATGCTCACGTAAAAACGTGTCTCTGGGAGGCAATTACGGGGTTAGCCTAAGAAGTCTTCTTTGGCACTATCAAACAATACCAGAATCTGGACACCATTGGGTTCGATTCGCACTACAGGGGCCATGGCTAGCAGCACAAAATCAATGGGGTAATCGGTGAGAGGGTTTGACAGGGTAGACACAACACTATTCTCTCGAAGCTTCCCCAACACAAAGCAAAGGCAACCCGAAATGTAAAACAGAGCGTTAATGCTCATGCGTGTGAGGATGGTGGATTAGTTTGAGGCCATGCAAACAAATCATATCTGGTTGTACTTGGAATGACACCTCGGTACATAAAAATCATAACCATTGAAAACCATGATATACATAACCAAAAATTGATCCGAATGTTAAATAAACAATGGCATTTGCATGATTTAAAAGAAACACCAATATGTCGAATAAACCAATGCATCAATGATTTCATCAAAGAAACCAATATGTCAAATAACCATTGCATCAACAAATTTATAAATCGAAACCATATTAACAATAGTCAAATGCAAAGTGAGTGGTGGTTTGGTACATATGAAATCAAGGTGTGTTTGAGACCAAGGAGTAGTAACCAAGTTCAAGTAGGTTCATGATAAACCAAATGATCGTTTTAATGCAATCAACATGAATTCCAACTGTAGGTTTTCACGCTTGCAGTCGTGAAAATGAAAATGAGAAGCAGGCATGCAAAAAGCAAAGAATGATGATGTCATTTTTTAAAAAGTTGCGACGAGTATTGAGGGTTCAAAACCCTTATGTAGGCAGCTTGTACGGAAAAAGATAGGAATTAATATGGCTGCCAACAATGGCGACACACTGGTAGAAGAATTTATCTCTGCCAAATGAACAATTCCAGATTAGGATAATGAGAAAAAGTCCAACTCGAAAACAACCAAGAAAATGTTTGAACATCATCATCAATCATAAAAATTCCAGCTTGTTATTTTAAAAGATGAAAACTGATAACAATATTAACAAAATCGAGTCACGATATTAAGGATAAAATCTCCAATACTGTTGACAGAGCCACCGTTTCCAGCAGGCATCCATAGCCTTGACAGGGTTGCCATTTAACCCACTCCAATATCTGTATCCTGCCAGGAAGTTCCAGATCAGAATGATGGACATTTAAGGTCAAAAGATTACAAATCTGAGAATTTTCATATACCTAACATTGCTTCGCTGCCAGCGGGCCTATTCAGTACCCCGACGAATTTATCTTGGCATCATGCATGCATTTACCCGCTGCCAACAGACCTGTTCATCATCCCGACGGGTTTACAAGCACTTCCCATAGCTCTTTAATGATTTATTTGGTTTTTTAAAGATATATAATTGAGCGGGGTGACACTAAAAATTATGATATTTTGGACATATTTTAATAAATTACAGACCTTGAGAAAAATTTTTAAACTGTCCTTCATTAAGATTTAGAGATAGTTTGTTAATAAACTGACCTTCAGAGGCAGGGAGACATCTTCTGAGTTGTTCTCTTAAGGAATAGGGACAATGTAAGAAGAAAATGGATGATCGTGACAGGCTTCAGTTACAGATTGAAATCAATAAACTCCTTTCAAACAATAGGCTTTCTTTAACATGGCTGTAAATTTCAGAGGCATATCATAATTGATGTTTAAACAAACTTTCAGCAGTTATTTTAGATGAGAAATTTTTCTGTTCTCTTAGTCTGAAATGGTTCATGGTGCAGGCATGTGTGTTTCAAAATAAATACTGATAAGCATAAAAGGAAACGAAACATACCAGCGAAGAAAAAATGGAAAGAAAAGAAATCCAAACAAAAAAATATGTACAAAAGGTGCATCTGAAAACCTCATGCAACAATTCCCTTGGGAGACTAAAAGAAAGTAGGAAAATCCTGTTTGGTGGGAAAGCAATCTTACTCGTGGTACCTTGGGTCAGGGTTGATTCAGATTTATTTATCTCTTTACTTTCCATTTAAGATTTTTATGACGATACTGCGTTTTTGAAAATAAATGTTCAACTAAAAGCAAAGAGAAAAGGATCAAGGGGACTTCCCTGACAACAACCGTATTATGGTTCTCGTGGTATGCCCACTTGCATTCATAACTGCATTATTATAAAGAGAAATAGTGAGAAATAAAACTGAAAGGAAAACCTATTCCTAAACCTACCCTAACTATTAAACAAATCAGAATACTACGTGAAGTCCAGTTTCCAATGTAGCCATCGGAGTAACTCT
>JASDQU011400413.1:29442-57085 GCA_032191745.1 Picea mariana | reverse complement strand
GGGAATAGGGGTATGCGGGAGGGGGTTTTACAGGAGAGCGTACGGGGGAGGGTTACAACAGGTTATGGGAATGGTTATGGGGGCAGGAAGGGGGGAAACGGGAGGCGGGAAGGGGGAAATGGTTACGGGAGGAAGGGGGGAATGGGGAGTGGGAAAGGAACAGGAGGGGGGTGTTGTTCCAGAGTCTGTACTTAAGGCTTAAAAAGTATAGTGTCTAGGCATCCGAAAGTGAGTAAAGTATAAAAAGGGAGAAGAGTCAACCTTCGGGAAAGGAAGATAAGGTTGATTTCCAGGTTGTCGTTGTCTTTCTTCCAACAGTTCCTGGATGTTTATATCCCATTCAATTGCGGCCCATGAATATTCAAGTTCTACCTGAGTGGTGGTTGTTTTAAGTATAGTATCGAAGAGATTTAAAGCGATATGGGTTTGGTCCGATAAGCCGGGTTCAATATTAGGTTGTCTTACAATGGGGATAGTCATAGAGGAACAAAAAAATTTAAAAGAGATCTGAAAGTTTTTATGATGTATCAATTTGATCTTATAGAAGAGAACTTTGAAATCAATATTAAGGACAAAATGCAAACCAAAGGCCTTTTTCCATAACTGTGTTATATTTTAAGTAAATTGTGTGTGAAATATGAGAAAAACATTAAGCTGTCTATAAAGTAAGGCTCCTATCAAGGGAGAATCTCACCATGTAAATAGAGGAAGAAAATATGACAAGAAGGAATATAACGAAGCATAAAATATAACAATCCAAAAGGTTCACAGGTCTTGTACCTGCTAATAGCCGATGCAGGGGAAAAACTGTAAACGATATAGATTACTAAAAATTGATCACCATAGTAGAAGTTWTACTAAATTGCAATGAAACATTCATCAGACATATATAAACGAAATGGAATTAAAAATGAAATCACAGAAGAAACAAAMTCATAACATAGTCTTGATGGAATCAAGAGTCTCTGGATTGCTTTGTATTAATTTGAAAAGAGGTAGCCTCTATTACAATTGACCAAAAAGGTTCAGCCTCTTTTTCTTTCTTCAAAATGTATATTTATACAAATTTCTATATGTTGGAATCTCAATYGTTCTAGAGGTTTTCGGTTACAACAAAGGAGTTTAAACGTTTCAATTCTTTGTCTCTGTACTCGTTTGGTACCGGAAACCTGTCTCTTTGCATGCTCTGTGCAATTGACACACTTTTCCACCAGCTGGGATATCAACTTAGAAGGTTCTGCTTGATTATTGGCCTCAAAAGTGTAACAATCCTTCACCAATTGTGGCAACCTCCCTTCCACCTGTTGGTCTTTGGCGCTAATAGAACATAATTGTACACTCAGTTTAATTAGCCATTTATCTATTTGGACTATGTCCGTCTGGGTTATTTKTGATATTTCATCCAATTCTCTTTCTTCATTTTCCTTGATCTTGAGAAGATGCTTGGCTGTATTGATCTGGCCCAGTATTTTAGTGTTGCTTTCATCATYAGAACCCAACCAACTCCCATCTAGAAAACCGTAGGTTTCTTCACAAGATTTTCTTACCTCTTTAGCTTGTTGTCTGCCTTCGGATATGTTACACTCCCATTCTTTCAACAAGATGTTACCTCATGTCTGCTCTGAGATAGAAAACCTGGAACTACTGCTTGTTTCCCTTCTTGTCATAGCTATAATAGCCTCCTTGAAAGAAACCCGGGCCGACCCAGTGTATTTTTCTCTGAGAGTGAGGTTTTTCGATACTCGATCAATGAGTTGGCAGTTGTTTTGAATTGTTTCCACCTTAGCAAGTAGACCTTGTTGAGCTGCAGACACTCTTTTTCTAATTTCTATAGCTTGGGATTGAAATATCCCGATATCGATTACCTAGCTTTCGGCGAAGTCTAATTTGGCTTGTAGCTGCTCTATCAATTCTCCTTGCTGGCCTATCTGTATCTGACTTTTCTGAGCCATCAACTGTGTCTGTTTGAGATCGGCTTTGAGCCGCTTTATTTCCTTTTGATCAACTACTCTATCTTGTTCTAAACCTGTATTCGCCTGATCTTTGGCAGTGGCCTCTGCTGTAGCTAGCTTAGCTTCTAATGTTTTCATTAAACAATTTTTTCACTTTAGCTGATCCTTTAGGGTCCCGACTGAATACTGGTTGGCTGTAGCGAAAGCCCCTAATGTTCCTTCTATTTGAGTTGCAAATTCATCCTTTTTCATAGCTCTCCCATCAATTAAAATTTTAAATTTCTTTGATACTGTACCTGCCTCTTGGTAAAGTTCTTATTTCACGACAGCCTTTCTCTTATTATGAAAGAAGAATTCATTCGGAGGTAGCTCTTCCATTGTTATGGGTGTTAATTCTTCACCGAAAACCCATCCTACGTCTGGGACCCCCTTCGTGGACTGTAGGGGGGTAATAGAAATGATGGGATTGTTGACTTGCTTAGATGATTTCCCTGGAGTAACAACTGAGGTTGGCTTGCTTGGAGGATTGGAAGTCTCGGCTTCCTGTTTTGGGCCCCCAGTTTTCTCTTTCTTGTCCTGGTGTTCTTCTTGGCCGGGTGCTGAATCTTTGGAGCCTTCGACATCTGTTTACTGCACCTCTATGGTCGTTGGATTCTCACCCCGTAATACTGGGGGAAGGCAGCTCCACCTATGTTCTTGGAATTTGAAAACATCGGCCCTCTCTTTGGGCAACAGGGCTTGTATCCGAGCCAAAACCTCGACATAAGATCTCGTGCCTCAGAAAATGTCATCATGAGGTGAATTCTCGTACTCAAATCTTTTAAGGCCACAACTAGCCAAGTGATTTCTCACGACCCTGTGTGGGTCGTGTTTCTTGAATTCAATGTGGACTAATTTTATATCTTCTAAGGATACTGCCTCGACCTTTGCATGCCTGAAATCTAATAAAGAATAGGTATTTAAATGAATGGGGAAAGGTGGCCATACCTTCTTTGAAAATCCTTTAAGCTCTTTGCTTATGCGACCAATCACGCTTTGCCTGGCGATCTCACGACAAGCCAGCCTATCGGGTATAAATAATGGTAGAGCATGCAGAGGGACAGAAGCGCTGAAAACCCTGATGTATGAAAATTCTTCCTCCATGTACCAGTCGGCCACACTGCTCAAATTGGCYGTGATGATATCTGAGATCCTAGGTGGTGGTTTACTAAATATGGTGACATGCATCAGTACCATTACCTAATTGAAAATTTCGTATATGAAATCTGAGTCCTTATCCTCCCAAAGCTTTGAATGGTAGACATGGATAGGATTAGCATCCAATGGAGCCCAGCTCTAGCTCATTAAGGGAAAAGGCGTCATGGAACACACGACGTCCATGATGTATGTGGACATAAAAAATGAAGCGGCCTTCCCACTCGCCCTCTATGTCCGATATTCTGTAATCCGACTATTTAAACTATCTGACAATAGGTTGGCCCAGTCAAAGGAACAACCTTCCGTGACTGTATGCATCAGAGGCACCCATGGGAGGAAACAATGTGTGGTGTCTTCCCTCCCATACAATCTACAGGTCATCATTGCTATGTATTTGAACTATGGTTCCAAAGAAGATATGGAATAAACTCCGTTGCTATCTGCCCTGAACTTCGCGAGGTGTGAGACCCAATCCTTGATCAAATCAGATAAGATTTTATCGTATTACTTGCATTCCTTCTGTTTAAAATCCTCCAGAAACTCAGCATTGTATGTGAAGTTTGACATGGGTGGCAACTTGTACATCGCCTGTACGTTTTCTGGTCTAAAGGTCCCAACAGTGACTCTCTACTCGTTGATGATGGTTCTGGTCGGGATATCTACATGATCTAGCGCCCATCGGATCATGTCATAGTAAGGAAGAAGACGTGGCCTGGCCGCTACTTTATGCATCTCTGCTTGGACGATGATCTTGTATTTGGTGGTCAAGTCATCCTTCTCGTTGTCACTGGAATCATCTGAACAGTTCACTAAATCGGATTACAGAACCTTGGAGATGTATAACCAGGTTCGTACAGAATCAACACTTCGTGGTAAAGTATCAGAAACATTATCAGAGCCTTGTCCTGAAATCTCAACACTTGCATTAGACGCTTTTCGCGGGGCCATGACAAAGGATTGTGACTTAACTCTCATGTAATAAAAATGCGTATACATACAGAAATTAGCTTGCTGAGAAAAACTTCTCTGTGCAAAATAGAAATGAGCTTTATGAATAGAACATAAAGAAAAAGATCTATATCTTTGACCATTTAAAATCTCGACGTCCTTATGAACAAAATGGTCAAATCATTTTTAGAGACAGATTTAGCAATAAAACCATATCCTTACTTGTCGCTTCGCCTCATTTCCAATTAATGCCATAAATTTCGATGGTTCGTGACACAAGTTGGCGCAAGGAACATTTAAATTTACCTCATAGACTGTGCATATTATTACTTGTATTAAATACTGATTAAGTTGGCTTAGCTTCTTTAATCGAGATTTCTTAAACTTTAATCAACCTTTCGGTGTTTACTGTATCGAGAGTTTTCACTCTAACCTTTCGAGCCTCTAAAACCCGGGATCGCGATGATGCGATCTAGTTAAGCGAAAACATAATCTGGATTAAGCGTTTGATTAATCATGTTTAGTTAAAATCATGACTTTGCGACTCGGGACTTCGAAGGTAAAGTTCCCGGGAAGAGTGTATGCCGAGTCGCGAAATTCGGAGATCACGATGATTTGATTTGGTTAAGCTAGAAGGTAAATCAGGTTAAGTGTTTAATTAATTTATATTTAAGTAATATCGTGACTTCGCGATTCGGGGCTTTGAAGGTATAGTTTTTGGGAGAAACGCATGCTGAATTACAAAATCCCGACAGACTTTAACTATGGTTAAAAGCTATTCACCCCTGATACTAACCTGGGTAAGTTGCGCGAACATCTCGCAACTTCGCCTATCAGAGTTATGATGGTGAGACTTTTGGGGAGGACAAACGCTGAGACGGGAAATACCGACAACGCTTAACTAAGGTTTAAGGAACTTTACTCTCGGCGCTAACCTGGGTAAACTTTCAAGGTTACTTTGCGACTTCGCGCATCGGGGCTTAAAAACAGTGTGACTTGTAACTCCCGAAACGCGATATCACGAGGTAAAGAAAAGAGAAAAAGCTTGTTCATGGTTAAAAAGAAATGGTATTAGGAGTACAATGACCCTCGCCACTTTGCATATCAGGACTACTGATATTTTCAAAGGGTAAAGGTCACGAAGTAAAAGACAACTTAAATGACCAATCTTTGATTGCAAGAATTACGCTTAAAACTAGTAAAAAAGGCGGCTCCAACATAGGCTTGAACTAGGGATCCCGTCTCCCTGCGAGACAGGAAGAACAGTAGACCACGTGCCTGTA
Source organism: Picea mariana (assembly GCA_032191745.1). NCBI lineage: Eukaryota > Viridiplantae > Streptophyta > Pinopsida > Pinales > Pinaceae > Picea > Picea mariana. The sequence continues at coordinate 51,705 of JASDQU011400413.1, read as the reverse complement.
TTGGATAAATGGAGTCACTGGTTTCACTTCTGCGAAACTCGCTTTAAGGAAAAGATAAGTAGAGGGAAGAAGAGACTTTGTCTTTCACTTCTGAAAAGATTTTCAACACTCAAATACGTCTTACACTCAGCTGTAGTCCCTTTCATGACTTTCTCTTTCTCTTTACTGAATTTATGTCTACATTTAGGCGACCGGAACAATCTTAGGAAATCCAATAGATCTTGTGTCTTTTCGTTTGCATCAAACGAAGTTTATTAGATGTTTTTAATCGGAGAGCCCTGTCTGAACTTAGGATGTAGATCCAATTTCGAGAAAATTGATTACCAGAGTAGAGTGAGATTCATGTATAAAAGCCTTATAGATATCTCAGATATTGCTTCACTGCCAGCGAGCCTATTCAGTACCCCGGTGAAGTTATCTGGCCCTTTTTGCTGAATTTCCTTTCACCACTTCGAAAATATTTACGCATTTAAATGCTGAGATGAGGGCAGTCATTTCTAAATTTCCTTTCATCATCTCTTAAGAATATATGTACAATTAAATATGACTTTCCTTTCGCCATCTGTCTTATAATTTACTTTTTAAAACATGAAGTGGGGGCAATCAGTTTGTATGAGGGGTGATATCTGTGTAATATTTTGCAATGGAGGTCTGTCAACTTACTTTGATTACTCGGTACCAAACTTCCCTTAACTTTCACAACACCTTAGCCTGCGGGGAAAAAGGGGAAAAATTATTTCTAGGGGTTTTCCTTCAAGCAAGCCTCAATCTTTTGAAACTATTGAAAAACCTAGAATAGTTAGGATCAACCTACGCATAACTTTGTTTAGTAAGAGACTAAGGAGTTGTGAAGACCAGCTTACTTTCCAAAATATGCTTTACATCTTTCAAAGTTAAAACATAATCTCTTCCCCCCTATGTATATAAACCCGGAAAGATACTTGGATTTTTAAGAAGGTAAATCTAAAGACCGAAAGAAAGGTGACGGACAGAGGTTTGTACACTGAGAAACAGGGGTCGAAAATTAAAACTGGCTTTTGAAAACCTTTTCCCAGAGATGCCTTACTCTTCTGTTTATTTTAACTACCACCTATCTTTATTTTAAGTTAAATTCTTAGGACCTAGAGCAAGTAATTGTTCTTTTTAATAACAGTCAAGAGAAAACATTAGATTGATGGGACCGTTGCGATGCTTTGGAGACCTTTGCTTTCTTAAAGAACATAATTCTTAGGAGTTCATACCTTTGCCTTACCATTTTAAAATAACCGAAAACCTTTTCTATCACCTGTTTTCAGTGAATTCAGTCTCCGATATATGACTTTCTGTTTTCTCCTTTCTCTCGTTTAGGTTTCAAGCCGAAATCCTGTAAACACGAAGAGTGTCTTTTAAAAGAGTTGAATGTATTGAAAATTGCGTATCTCTACTTCTACAAAATTACTGACCTAATTAATTTAAAGTGAAAATAAACTTACCTCAAAGAAATCATGAGATAGAAAGCAAATACAAACCGGTATATACAATGGAAATCTTTTGGGATCCAATTATTTCATGTAGTGTTTTAAATAACGCTCGTTAACAGGGGCGTTGAATATTTTACCATCCAGATTTTATAATAAAAATGATTTTTTTCCTTCGGAAGCTGTGACTCTGAATGGTCCATACCAAATATGATCTAATTTACCGTGTTTTGCCGAATCTTCCTTCCTAGCATCCCATCTCAAGACCAAATCTCCCAGGAGAAACTCTCTGTCTTTTGTCTTACGGTCGAATAACGTTTTCATGTCGTCTTGGTATTTTTGCAACCTTTTGTCCACTTCGACCCTGTGTTGTTGTACTTCGATCAGCTAATTTATTCTTCTTGTGACATGGTTTGGTTCTTCTTTCTCATCTTGCCACAGTTTCATTATGGGAAGTGCCAAGTTTATGGGTAATACCATGTCAGTCCCGTACACCATTTGGAAAGGAGAGGTGCTGATGGATTTTTTCGTGCCTATCCGATTCACCCATAATCTGTATTTTAAATGTACATGCCAAGATCTTTTGTTCTCGTTCAACACTTTCTTAATTATATTGATCAGACTCTTGTTCGAAGACTTGGCCATCCCATTTCCTTGGGGATAATATTCCATGGAATGGCCAAGCATGATATTGTATTTTTGGCAAAAACTGATGATAGCGGTAGATTTAAAATCCTGGGCGTTATCTGTGACTATCTTTCGGGGGCAGCCGAATCTAGATAAAATGTTTTCTTCCAGAAAATCTATTACCACCGAATCTGTTGCCCTTCTGGTTGGAATAGCCTCTACCCATTTAGTGGAGTAATCTGTGGTGGTTAGGATCCATTTGTGTTGAGCGCTAGAATGGGGGTTAATTTCGCCTATAAAATCCAGTCCCCACTGCTGAAAAGGAGCCTCTGTTTTGACCCGGACTAAAGGTAGCATTGGGAGTTTATGCTTGCTCGCAAACAATTGGCAAGGGTTGCAAGCCCTGACTTTGGCATTGACGTCCGAGAAAAGTTTAGGCCAATAATACCCTACCCTCAGGATTTTATAAGCTGTCACTCTCCAAGCGTGATGTCCTCCACACACTCCTTCGTGGAATTCGCTTATGACCTTCTCTATTTCAGATTCAACCAAACAAACCAACAGGAAGCCAAGTGGGTCCTTTGAATACAATTGACTCTCAGATATACAGTATTTGACTGCATGTAGTTTTAGCGTTCTGGCTTTGGATGGAGATAAATCACTATGGCACTTCAAAGTCAGTAGGTAGGATACTATGTTTTTGTACCAATAAGAGGATGTAAACTTCTCTTCGATTCTGATTTCAATTGTTTGCTCATAGAACTCGTTCATATCCTCATCTTCTTCACATCCCTGTATGCTATTTATACTGAGGGCTCTGAAATTTGATTCAGCTAAGAGTTTAGCCAAACCTTGTCCCTTTACTAGTTTCGTTGGCTTTATCTTCAGATCGAATTCTTGAATTTTAGCGAGCCACCGTCCCCTTTTTCCATCACTGTCAGGATGAACTAAAATGTCTTTTACAGAGCTAGTAGGTACATACACGATTATCTTGGAATGCAATACATAAGTTTTGAAAGACTTTAATGCCATCACCATAGCATATGCTTGCTTTTCCATTATATTGTATTTGAGTTCCGCATTTCTGAGACTTTTGCTGAAAAAAGCTATCGGTTGTTCGAAACCTTCTTCATTTTTCTAGAGGAGCACCACGGAAATTGTATGCTAGGAGGAGAACGAGAAAATGAGAAAATCCTTTAGATAGTCAGGGCTTGCCAGTACAGGTGCCTCGCTTATAACCTTCTTGATACGTGCAAACGATTCTTTGGCCTCTGCTGTCCATTTCACTTCGTTGTTTTTATTTAACATACATGTGATCAATTTCACAATTTCAGCAAAGTTTGGGATAAACCTCCTCAAAAAATTTATCTTTCCTAAGAACGACTGAATTTCCTTTACATTTCTAGGAATATTTATTGTGTCTATAGCTTGAACCCTGCTAGGATCAATTTTAATTCCATCTCGGGACACAATATGGCCAAGGAGTTTACCTTCTCGCATGGCGAACTGAGACTTTTTGGGGTTTAAAGATAGACCAAACCTGCATCATTTTTCGAAAGTCTGTTTGAGATGTATTAAATGATCTTCGTCGGACTTAGAAAAAACGGTTAGATCATTGAGATAGATAACCAAAAACTTGTCTCTTTCGCCAACGAAAGCGATATCCATAGCACATTGGAAGGTGAAACCTGCAGTCATTAGACCGAAAGGCATTTTATCATACATGAATGTACCCGAGGGTGTAGTGAAGGTTGTTTTTTCTTTATCTTGTTCATTTACGGAAATTTGATTGTACCCAGAGAAATCATCGATCATCGACATTATATTTGCCCCAACTACCTTTTCTAAAACATGATCCATTTTAGGTAGAGGGTAGTTGTCTTTGAGGGAAGATTTATTTAGATTTCTGAAATCAACACACAGTCTAATCTCCCCACTCTTTTTCCTAACCGGGACCAAGTTTTCTACCCAATCGGAGTATCTCAGTGGTACTATTATTTTCACGTCTAAAAGATTTTTAACTTCTCTTTCGACTACGGGTAATAAGATAGGGTTGATTTGTCTGAGTTTTTGCCTAAAGGGTTTGACACCAGGCTTCATAGGTATCTTGTGTTCGATCACAGTAGTGTCATAGGTTCTAATCTCTTCGTAAGACCAAGCGAAAACGTCTTTATATCGTACGAGCAAATCTTTATACTTGTTTTTTACCTCAGGAGGAAGGTACTATGATATTTTCACCATCCTAGGCTCCTCTTTTGTCCCTACATCACAATCTTCAACCTCTTCTGGTTGGGGTTGTAGAGTGGATTTTAAGGGCATGTCATTTTGATCGAAAAGTCTCTCTAGGGGGATTAGTCCCTTTGGAATCGAATTATTTTTTAAAACTAACATGCGATGGTTGGCAATTTTTCCTTGGTACTCCTGAGGTTCTTCTCCTTCTTGCATGATCCACATGTGATCATTTTGATTCCTTTGATCAATGTGAGTTACAGAGAAGTCGCCCACTGCTTCGAGGAACTTCCTGATCTGTTTGTCATCCTCGAAAACCTGTCAGTGTTGTATGTTGTTCGGGATGGATGGTTTGTGGCTTACCTCTATGTGGTACTTTAATTTAAAAGTTGTAGGGGGAGCGAATGTCGAGGCTTCCTTGGCTAATGAATCGGCCTGCAAATTTTCGGCGTGTGGGATGAAGTGAATATTTACAGATGAGAAGAAATTTTCCATTAGATCCCAGGCACAATTTCTGTATGATCTCAATCTCGGGTGCTTGGCCTGATATTGTCGATTCATCTGTTTGACTATCAACTCTGCGTCTCCATATACTTCCAGGTTTTTTATGTTCAGCTTCCAATCCTAATACTAAGGCTTCATACTCACATACATTGTTGGTGTAGTCTATATCCCATTGAAGCCTGTAAGAGAAAGGGACGACAAATTTATTTTCAGGTGCCACAAAAAGTACCCCTGCACCTGCTCCTTCACATGACAAGGCACCATCAAAAAACATTTTCCAGATCCCAGTGCTATGCATATTTTTGGATTCTTTTTCATCTATGTAATTTTCTTCTATGCAACTATCTATACCATCATCAAAAGACAAAATACAATTTCCTAGATCTTGATCAACAGTGTAAACAGGAAAATTGTTAGGATTCTGAGGATTGCTCACTGTATAGGCTAATCTCGTTTCCCTATACAACCGAGTAAGTTGCCCACCAAATACAGGAATTGTGGCGTAAGTCATGTCCAGTTGGAGGGACCCCCCAAGTTTGGCTCCCCACAACCTTGATAGCAGTAAGCCATACTTTGGGGGGATATTAGCAATAACTACATCCATCAGGATGCTTTTGATTGGGACCTGTGCAAGGGTGACTACTAAATCTTTTATCATATCCATGCACTTAACTCTTCTTGAATCGAAAGAGTAGAGATCTCCGTAAGGCCTGGTGATCTTGAGGCCTAGTCTATCCATAATAGTTTTGGGCATCACATTATGTGAAGCTCTAGAATCTAGCATGCTTTTATGCAACAGTCGATCATGCACATTTAGGGTGATATAGAAAGGAGCGACAGTGTCTCTGGCACCTTCGAAATGTGGACCAAAAGTGATGTTGGGCTTATCAATTTCCAAATTTATCATGTCAGATTGACTCTCTTGATCTGAACAACCTATCACTTTGGTTATCTGCTTTCGATATGCAGGATTTTTTGCTAATTCAACCAGAGGAATCAGTATTTTGATCCTATTTATCTAATTTTCAAAACTGAAGCCGCCACTACCTTTATCTGTTTCTCTGGTTGAAACCTCAGGCTCTTTCTTCTCCAACTTATTTGTCTGAGCTGATTTATTACTCGTGAGTTTATTTACCGGTGTGTGTGTCTCAGCTATTTTGATTTCCCTTGTTTGAGTCTCAACCTCCTTCGTTTTGGGATCCAACAAGTCTGCCCCTTTTATTTTATTAGTAGATGTTTCAACATCTTTTAGGGTGGGGACATATACTTCACCTCTAGGGATAATTTTCTTGGGTTGAAGACTCAACGTAGGTTTGTTTTTAGACCTCAAGTTATACCTAGGTTGGATCTCAGCCATTATAGAATCGGTCATTTCTTGACATACAACGAAATCAATGTTATTTATATCATCATCTTCATTTGATGGTTGCGGTGTGTTTAAAGACTTCTCGTAATCTTATTTAGTTACATAAGGCTGAGTGCAGTCGTCACCCAAATTTTTCACATCTTCTTCCAGACCCTTGAAATCTTCCAGGTCATTTCCTCCTATAAAATTTTCATTTTTTAAAGGGGTTTGAATTTTCTAGTCTTCATTTTTAATCTGCCTTTGTTGATTTTGAGGGTTAGGGTTTCTTCTGAATTCTCTTTCAATGAAAGGATCAGCCTTGGATTGATCTAGCTCCATTATAGAAATCTTATTTGACAACTCCTTAATTATCCTAGCCATATCATCCATTTTGTCATCTGTGGATCTATTAGACCCTGAGGGTCCCGCTTGTTCCCTAAAACATCTGGTTTCTCGGTTTCCTGTTTCTACCTTAGCTTTCAACTTGCCAGAGGCCATCATGTTAGACTTTATTTCCACATCATCATCCTGCATTTGGGTTAAGGTAGCCCCTCGCCTTTCTCTTAAGAGAAGGGAAAAATTGGGTTCAAAAGCTCCCGCGAAGGCTACTTTGGCTGCGGGTTGGGACGGTTTAACTTCGGTTGGGATTTTATTATACAGCTTGTTAAATATTTGAATAAATTCCATAACTGTTTCCGAATTCTTTTTCTTTAAAGATCCGAACTCGGTCAAATAATACAAGTGGTCTTTCCTTTCACCCCATTGTCTAAGGAAGGAGTCTTCTAGGGCATCGTAGGATAATATCGATCCTGCGGGTAGGCTTCGAACCCAGGTTCGTACTTGTCCTTCGAAAATTTGAACAAACAACCTCGAATACACGTCTTCGTGCTCGAGACCTAGGATATCCGCAAACTGATCAAAGAAGTTTATATGTTCGGTTGCGGTCAAGTCTCCTTCCCCTGTAAATTTTGGTAAGTTTTTTATATAATTTTCAGGAAGGTCATGAAGAGGGACTGGTAGGACCAAAGGTGCATATCTCGCAGCCACTTTAGAGAAAACTCTAGGAGGCGGGGGAGGCCGTTGGCCTCCCATTCCTCCTCCTAGATCCCCTCCACCTCCGAAACCCCTCCTCCTCTTCCTTCGGCGGCTGCCATCAGTCCTACTGGATAGGGAAACAATGTATTGTATAGAGGGTTCTGAAACACTAAAAGAGAATCTTTAGCTTCTTCGTAAGATGAGAAAACCAAAGATGGGTGGTAAGGGATGCGAGGAATTGGCTCTTCGGACTTGCAAGAAATGTAATCAAGGGAACCCACAGGCGTAGAATATGAGTGTATGGTATACTCTTCGAGGCTCCGCGAGGTCGTGAAATCTAAAAGAAGAGTCGGTGGGATATCGACCACTGATAAATTCACTGCGGCTTTTTTTCCTTTGTGTACGACAAAGTTTTTCAGATGGATTTCACTTTTAACCTCAGAGCTAGCTAGAAATTAATTGATAGTTTCGGGAGGGGAACTGTGCGTAGTTGAAGGTTCAAAGAACTCTTGTTCTTGGGTTGTGGGTACTTAAGTTGATAGAATGCAGTAGTTGGCTTAAGGGAACCTCTAGTTTTCAGTATTTTTTTGTGATTGGAAACAAGCGTGGTCTGTTTTCTCTCTGGGTTTTGTATGGTATTCCTTCGACCGGATGCCATCTTATTTAAACGTGGAGTCTCCAAGTGAAAGATAAGAAAATCCTTTAGAGGGTGTTCACTCTTTGTTCACTATCAAAGGGTGAAACTTGCGAGAATGTCGTTCTTCCCAAAGAAAAGGTTTCGTAACTTTGTCCCTGGCAACGGCGCCAAAAAGATGTTGTTCCAGAGTTTGTACTTAAGGCTTAAAAAGTACAGTGTCTAGGCATCCAAAAGTGAGTAAAGTATAAAAAGGGAAAAGAGTCAACCTTCAGGAAAGGAAGCTAAGGTTGATTTCTAGGTTGTTGCTGTCTCGCTTCCAACTGTTCCTGGATGTTTATATCTTGTTCAATTGCGGCCCATGAATGTTCAAGTTCTACCCGGGTGGTGGCTGTTTTAAGTATAGTATCGAAGAGATTTAAAGCGATATGGGTTTGGTCCGATAAGCCGGGTTCAATATTAGGTTGTCTTACAATGGGGACAATCATAGAGGAACATAAAAATTTAAAAGAGATCTGAAAGTTTTTTTGCTGTATCAATTTGATCTTATAAAAGAGAACTTTGAAATCAATATTAAGGACAAAATGTAAACCAAAGGCATTTTTCCGTAACTGTGTTATATTTTAAATAAATGGTGTGTGAAATATGAGAAAAACATTAAGTTGTCTATAAAGTAAGGCTCCTATCAAGGGAGAATCTCACCCTGTAAACAGAGGAAGAAAATATGACAAGAAGGAATCTGACGAAGCATAAAATATAACAATCCAAAAGGTTCACAGGTCTTGTACCTGCTAATAGCCGATACAAGGGAAAAATGGTAAACGATATAGATAACTAAAATTTGATCACCACAGTAGAAGTTTTACTAAATTGCAATGAAACATTCATCAGACATATATAAATGAAATGGAATTGAAAATGAAATCACAGAAGAAACAAACTCATAACACAGTCTTGACGGAATCRGGAGTCTCTGGATTGCTTTGTATTAATTCAAAAAGAGTTAGCCTCTATTACAATTGATCAAAAAGGTTCAGCCTCTTTTTCTTTCTTCAAAATGTATATTTATACAAATTTCTATATGTTGGAATCTCAATCATTCTAGAGGTTTTTGGTTACAACAAAGGAGTTTAAACGTTTCAATTCTTTGTCTCTGTCCTCATTTGGTACCAGAAACCTGTCTCTTCGCATGCTCTGTGAAAATGACACACTTTTCCACCAGCTGGGATATCAACTTAGAAGGTTCTGCTTGATTACTGGCCTCAAAAGTGTAACAATCCTTCACAAATTGTGGCAACCTCCCTTCCCCCTGTTGGTCTTTGGCGCTGATAGAACATAATTGTACACTCGGTTTAATTAGCCATTTATCTATTTGGACTATGTCTGTCTGGGTTATTTGTGATATTTCAGTCAATTCTCTTTCTTAATTTTCCTTGATCTTGAGTAGATGCTTGGCTGTATTGATCTGGTATAGTATTTTAGTGTTGCTTTCATCATCAGAACCCAACCAACTCCCATCTAGAAAACCAAAGGTTTCTTCATAAGATTTTATTACCTCTTTAGCTTGTTGTCTGCCTTCGGATATGTTACACTCCCATTCTTTCAACAAGATGTTAGCTCAGGTCTTCTCTGAGATAGAAAACCTGGAACTACTACCTGTTTCCCTTCTCGTCGTAGCTATAATAGCCTCCTGGAAAGCAACCCGAGCTGCCTCAGCGTCCTTTTCTCTGAGAGTGAGGTTTTCCAATACTCGATCAATGAGTTGGCAGTTATTTTGAATCGTTTCTGTCTTAGCAAGTAGACCTTGTTGAGTTGTCGACACTCTTTTTTTGATTTCTATAGCTTGGAATTGAAATATCCCGATATCAATTACCTGGCTTTCGGCAAAGTCTAATTTGGCTTGTAGTTGCTCTATCAATTCTCCTTGTTGGCCTATCTGTATCTGACTTGTCTGAGCCATCAGCTGTGTCTRTTCGAGATCARCTTTGAGCCGCTCAATTTCCTTTTAATCAGCTACTCTAGCTTGTTCTAAACYTGTATTCACCTGATCTTTGGCAGCGGCCTCTACTATAGCTAGTYTAGCTTCTAATGTTTTGATCAAACAATTTTTTCACTTCAGCTGATCCTTTAGGGTCCCGACTGAATACTGGTTGGTTGTAGTGAAAGCCCCTAATGTTCCTGCTATTTGAGTTGCAAATTCCTCCTTTTTCATAGCTCTCCCATCAGTTAAAATGTTAAATTTCTTTGATACTGTACCTGCCTCTTGGTAAAGTTCTTGTTTCACAACATCCTTTCTCTTCTTATCGAAGAAKAATTCATTCAGAGGTAGCTCTTCCATTGTTATGGGCATTAATTCTTCGTCGAAAACCCATCCTGCATCTGGGAACCTCTTCGTGGACTGTAGGGGGGTAATAGAAACGATGGGATTGTCGATCTGCTTAGATGATTTCCTTGGAGTAACAATCAAGGTTGGMTCGCTTGGAGGATTGGAAGTCTCGGCTTCCTATTTCGAGCCCCCAGTTTTCTCTTTCTTGTCCTGGTGTTCTTCTTGGCCGGGTGTTGAATCTTTGGAGCCTTCGACTTCTGTTTGTTGCACCTCTATGGTCATTGGATTCTCACCCCGTAATACTGGGGGAAGGCAGCTCCGCCTATGTTCTTGGAATTTGAAAACATTGGCCCTCTCTTCGGGCAACAGGGCTTGTATCTGAGCCAAAACCTTGACATAAGATCTTGCACCTCAGAAAATGTCATCATGAGGCGAATTCCCGTGCTCAAATCTTTTAAGGCTGCAACTAGCCAAGTGATTACTCACGACCCTGTGTGGGTCGTGTTTCTTGAATTCAATGTGGACCAATTTTATATCTTCTAAGGATGCTACCTCGGCCTTCGCATGCCCGAAATCTAATAAAGAATAGGTATTTAAATGAATGGGGAAAGGTGGCCATACCTTCTTTAAAAATCCTTTAAGCTCTTTGCTTATGCCACCAATCATGGTTTGCCTGGTGATCTCGCGACAAACCAACCTATCGGGTATAAATAATGGTAGAGCATGCGGAGGGACAGAAGCACTGAAAACCCTGATGTATGAAAATTCTTCCTCCACGTACCAGTCGACCACACTGCTCAAATTGGTCGAGATGCTATCTGAGATCCTGGGCAGTGGATTACCAAAGATGGTGACATGCATCAGTACCATTACCCAATTGAAAATTTCGTATATGAAATCTGAGGCCTTATACTCCCAAAGCTTTGAATGGTAGACATGGATAGGCTCAGCATCCGATAGAGCCTAGCTCCAACTCATTAAGAGAAAAGGCGTCATGGAACACATGGCGTCCATGATGTATGTGGACATAAAAAATGAAGCAGCCTTCCCGCTTGCCCTCTGCGTCCAATATTCTATAATTTGACTGGTTAGACTATCTGACAATAGTTTGGCCCAATCGAAGGAACAACCTTCCGTGACTGTATGCATCAGAGGCACCCATGGGAGGAAAAAATGTGTGGTGTCTTCCCTCCCATACAATCTACAGGTCATCATTGCTATGTATTTGAACTGTGGTTCCAAAGAAGATATGGAATAAACTCCGTTGCTATCTGCCCTGAACTTTGCGGGGTGTGAGACCCAATCCTTGATCAAATTAGATAAGATTTTTCCATATTGCTCGCATTCCTTCTGTTTAAAATCCTCCAGAAACTCGACATTGTATGTGAAGTTCGACGTGGGTGGAAACTTGTACATCGCCTGTGAGTTTTCTGGTCTAAAGGTCCCAACAGTGACTCTCTACTCGCTGATGATGGTTCTGGTCGAGATATCTACATGATCTAGCGCCCATTGGATCATGTCATAGTAAGGAAGAAGACGTGGCCTGGCCGCTACTTTATGCATCTCTTCTTGGACGACGATCTTGTATTTGGTGGTCAAGTCGTCCTTCTCATTGTCACTGGAATCATATGAACAGTTCACCAAATCGGATTGCAGAACCTCGAAGATGTATGACCAGGTTCGTACAGAATCAACGCTTCATGGTGAAGTATCAAAAACATTATCAAAGCCTTGTCCTGAAATCTCAGCACTTGCCTTGGACGCTTTTCGTGGGGCCATGACAGAGGATTGTGACTAATCTCTCCTGTAATAAAAATGCATATACATACAGAAATCATCTTGCTGAGAAAAACTTCTCGGCGCAAAATAGAAATGAGCTTTATGAACAGAACATAAAGAAAAAGATCTATATCTTTGACCATTTAAAATCTCGACGTCCTTATGAACAGAATGGTCAAATCATTTTTAGAGACAGATTTAGCAATAAAACCATATCCTTACTTGTCTCTTCGCCTCATTTCCAATTAATGCCATAAATTTCGATGGTTCGTGACACAAGTTGGCGCAAGGAACATTTAAATTTACCTTGTAGACTGTGCATATTATTACTTGTATTAAATACCGATTAAGTTGGCTTAGCTTCTTTAATCAGGATTTCTTAAACTTTAATCAACCTTTCGGTGTTCGCCGTATTGGGAGTTTTCACTCTAACTTTTCGAGCCCCTAAAACCCGAGATCACGATGATGCGATCTAGTTAAGCGAAAACGTAATCTGGATTAAGCGTTTGATTAATCATGTTTAGTTAAAATCACGACTTTGCGACTTGGGACTTCGAAGGTAAATTTCCCGGGAGGAGCATATGTCGAGTCGCGAAATTCCGAGATCACGATGATGTGATCTAGTTAAGCCAGAAGCTAAACCGAGTTAAGTGTTTAATTAATTTATATTTAATTAATATCGCAACTTCGCGATTTGGGGCTTCGAAGGTATAGTTTTTGGGAGAAACGCATGCCGAATTATGAAATCTCGACAGACTTTAACTATGGTTAAAAGTTATTCACCCTTGACACAAACTCGGGTAACTTGCGCGAACGTCTCGTGACTTCGCCTATCGGAGTTGTGACAGTGACAATTTTGGGGAGAACAAACATTGAGACGCAAAATACCGACAACGCTTAACTAAGGTTTAAGGAACTTTACTCTCGGTGCTAACCCGAGTAAAATTTCAAGGTTACTTCACGACCTCGCGCATCGGGGCTTAAAAACAGTGTGACTTGTAATTCCCGAAACGCGATATCCCAAGGTAAAGAAAATAGAAAAATCTTGTTCAGGGTTAAAAAGAAATGGTATTAGGAGTACAACGACCCTCGCCACTTTGCATATCAGGACTACTGATATTTTCAAAGGGTAAAGGTCACGAAGTAAAAGACAACTTAAATGACCAACCTTTGATTGCAAGAATTACGCTTAAAACTAGTCAAAAAGGTGGCTCCAATAGGGGGGATTACGAGGGTTGAGGGGGATGAAAATGGGAAAGGGGAGGGAAGGGGAGATGCGGGGGAGGAGGGAAGATATAGAAATGGAAGGGTTACGAGAAGGTTGCGGGGATAGGGAAGGAACGAGAGATAGGGGAAGGGATGGGAATAGGAGGAGGGATGTTGAAAGGGAAGGGGAAACATGGATATAGGAATGGGACAACGGTGTGGGGGATGGGTGGGGACAGGTCGTGGGCAATGGGGAGTGGTTACGGGGATGCTTTTTTTATTTATTTTTATTTTTTAAATTTAAATTTGCGGGAAGGGAATCAGGTTGGGAAGAAAAGTTATGGGAGATGGAAAGGGGGACAGATAGGGGTGTGAGGGATATGGTAGAAGGCTGGGAATGAGTGGGTGTGATTTTATGATATGGGTTGTGGGGTTTTGGGAAGGACCGATCTTCTCTGATACCAATGTAGTATATAACCAAGTATGCAATTGTAATAATAATATATAAAATATGAATAATTGATAAAAATGAGATGATTACAATTGAGAATGAGGGTTTTTTTATATACCCACGCAGGGGTTCCCTTTAACCAATAGACATGTCCTTTCATTATTAATAATTACTATTTACTAAATAATTACTATGTTATGAATATCTATTTATATGTATTTTTTATGTTCATAACATACTCCTATGCAAACAAGTTGCAAGTTAAGTAAGGATGATGATTCCAAGGATGCAGATCAGAGATGGTACAAATCGATGATTGGAAGTTTATTCTATGTGATAGCTTCCAGACCAGACGTGATGCATCCAGTTGGATAGGTTGCAAGGTTTCAAGCAACACCAAAGGAATCCCATGTTTTAGCAGTGAAGAGGATATTCAGATATCTCAAAGGCACATAAAAATTTGGATTATGGTATCCAAAAGGAAAAGACCTATCTCTTGTGGCCTATACAAATGTAGATTGAGCACGTTGCATTGATGATAGAAGAAGTATGATTGGAGCATCCTTATACTTGGGTGAGTTCTTAGTATCGTGGTTGAGTAAGAAACAATCATCAATATTTTTATCCATAACAGAATCATAATACATTGCAGTAGTAGCTTGTTGCACTCAATTTCTTTGGATGAAACAAACACTGCAAGATATGCAAGTGAAGTTTGATGAGCCCATTTCAATACTTTGTGACAACACTAGAGCCATTAGTATTTCAAATAATTCAGTGATGCACTCTAAGACAAAACACATTCCAATCAAGTATCACTTCTTAGGGGAACATTCTATAGAAAAGAGCATCAAGATAGAGTATGTCGGGACAAAGGAGCAGATTGCAGATATCTTCACCAAACTGATTGCAAGTGAACCTTTCGAGTATCTGCGACAGAAACTTAGAGTAGTTTCTACCCCACATTGATCAACTCAACATCAAGCTTAACTAGACAGGGGGAGAGAAACAAAAGTCTTGAAGAAGTTCAAGTAACAAAGATTTTGAATGATTTTCATATATACATCAAATAATTAAACGAGGAAGAACCATGAAGAGAAGAGTCTGTTAGAGGGAGCATCCCCGGATGAGGAGTACCCTTTGCCATTGATGTCAAAGGGGGATATTGTTGGATAGCTAGTTTAGATAGTTGGTTGTCATTAATGTCAACGAATATTGGATTGATGTCAACTGACATGATGGGTATATTTTGAGAAGTCTCCAAAGTGTTCCCCTTATGGCGTATCTCTAAGCATGGCCCTCATGGGAAGACACTTTGAAGAAGTCTACAGGAAATCCCTAAGCATGGTTAAGGATCCCGTAGTTGATCATGGAATTAGGTCATGAAGGATGGAGTAAATGAAGGTAAGACTATCATGGATGGATAGTAAATGTCGTTTCATTTTCGGTGATATGTGGTATGCCATGTGGATCCTCACGGTTAGGGAGATATGGCCTTGTGAAGTTGGAAGCCTCAAGGAAGGGTTAAGAAGCCCTAGTTGGTTACAAGCCAACTAGTCAAAGGGGTAAAGTTTTTGTAACAAGAAAACCTTAGAAGCCCTAAAGTAAGGAGGGGAGTTTGCTAGCATTTGTATAAATACACCTCAAGGAGTCATTCATTTGTACACACTCACACACTTATTCATTGATAATCTATCTTGCGATCTAGTGAATTGTTATGGTTTAGTGAATGGTCATGGTCTATCTTGGCATTTTAGTGATTATGAAAACAATTTTCTGAAGTAGCGAAGGAAAGGAAGTGCGAGATTATTGAGATTGCAGTGGAGAGCCGAGAAATTTGAGGAAACCCTGATTTGGGTCATCCTCGTGGGTTGCACTATACTCATCAAGTGAGGCATCCTCGGGGGTCAACTAGTGTGCAACAAGCGAGGCACTAGTAAATTTGGGATAAATGTTAATCCCAGGTCCCTGAATTATGAAGCAAGTACACAGGTCAACATCCTACAGGTTCAGGTCAACTACAAAAGGTTTGGTATGGTTTTGTGCTATCTTTGATAGTTAGATTTCTTATGATGTGTTGAATTCTTGGGGTATTGTTGGTGTGATCGTTGTGGTACTTGGACATGGTATATGTTGGATGGTTGGCTGAGTGAGAAACACTCTTATGTATGGTATAATATTGATATGGTTCTTATAGTTCACATATTTGAGCTACTTGTACTTGGTTGAGGGATATCTATGTCGTATGGTGATGTATGCATGAGGGGCATGCATAGGTTGTTAGATATAATTCATTAATGACATAGTACAAATATGCATATGGTTGATGGTATGGTATATGGCACATTTTGTACATGGTTGCTGCTTTGTTCATGATTCACTATTCATTATTGATATATCTTTTGATTCATGATTGATTCATGATATATTATGTATGATGGTATACACTTGATGCAAGGTATGACACATGTTTAGATGGTTGAAGATCATATATAGGTTGATTAGACAGTGGCATAGGTATGGCAGTGAAAATGATAGAGTTGTGACAAAGACAGTGACATTGACAGAGGTTATGACAGTGGCAGTGGCAGAGTTGTGATAGTGACCGAGTTGTGATAGATACAGTGGAAGTGACAGAGTTGTGACATAGGTTGTGACGCTGACAGAGTTGTGATAGAGGTTGTGACAGTGGAAGAGTCCATGACAATTGGTCTACACTTATATTTTAGGGCGACATGACGGGGCAAGGAAAGGTGGTTGTAGCCACCTTCCGATTGTAGCCAAAGAACCTAGGGGGTTGTAGCCTCCTTCTGGTTGGAGCCATAGAATCATGGAGTTGTAGATTCCTTCGGGTTGGAGCCTGAGAATAGGGGGTTGGAGGCTCCTTCCAGTTGTAGCTGGAGAATCGGAAGTTGGTGCTTCTAATTAATGTTTTGTTTTGAATATATATATAAGAAAAACATTCTGTGGTTTTTCTCCCATTTGGGTTTCCATGTAAATACTGGTGTACTGTGCTCTTGAAGTGATGTGATGTTTCATGCTTATTATTTATGATATATTGTTGATAAACTTTTATTGGTGAAGTTAAGGAATATACAAACCGTGGTTAAAAGTAAATAATTGCTCATTATTGATTCACCCCCCCTCTCAGTAATCCAACAGTTAAAAGTAATTAATTCTCTTCTAATTGTGTAATAATGAAGAGTGATGATGTGAGGAGGCAGACATGAGAGGGGTTATTGCGAAACCTGGAGAAATGATTGAAACTTATTTTGAATGGGGTGTTGGTATATCATCTAATAACCAAGCATACACTTATGTTTTGTTGCAAGGTCTAGAGATGGTGATTCACTCTCGATTTCAAAACATAATCATGGTGGGGGATTCAAACCCCATAATAAGTCATATGGTCATGAAGATCACTCCAACCGAAAATCTCTTAGCATCATTGATAGAATGAGAAAACATGAAATAATTAAATTCCCCTGTGCCAATTTTTACAATATGTTAAGGGAGAATAACTCCTTAGCGAACACTTGTGCTAATCAATCCACTTCTTCAAAAGTGAGAGACATTGTTATCAATGGAAAGGTATATAACCAACCTATTCCTTGACATCATAATAGATAACAAGACATGTATCAAGCAATTAAGGAGGCACATGGAATATAGTAAGGAAGGCTTTCCATATGATAGAGTGTGTTATGAGAAAATACTTCTGCCATCCTCTCGCATTCCTAGATACTTAGCTCCCCACATATTTGAACTTATGGAAGAAAATTTCCCCTGGAATTGTGGGATAATGGCTATATGGTTTGAATTTCCTGTGTGGAGGCTCTAGTCTACATGCATATGCATTAGTTTGGTGAGTTTTAGCATTTTGGTTCTGTTTGCGTGTGTGTTTTTAGTCTTCTTCTGGAATAAGGGTAAGCCACCGACTCTGTTTCCTTTATATTATGATGGGATTGCAAAGACTAGGTTTATTTCAAGTTTCGATTCTTGGGATATTGTTCTGGTTTTTGTCTCTCCTCTAGGGGCACCTATGTTTTCTCTATATGATTTTTGTTTATTTGTGAGAGGTTTCGTCAGTGTGGGTGTGTGCTCTTTTGATTTTAGTTTATGTCAAAGTCGATTCGGGGCTTCCTATGGATATAATGAGATTCCTCTATTTCTATTTAGATAATGAAGGTTCAAATCCACTTAGTTTAATTTTCTTCAAGCCGAGGAATCTCATCTCTTGACCCATTGTTATATTTGTCAAACCTCATGTTTACTTCAAATATAGATACTCTATTGGGTCATCGCTTGGATTGCTAAAAGTTTAATCAAAATCCATTTTGGGCTTTGATGGAATTGAAGGAAAAGAAAAGGCAAGGAACTGTAGGTATCATTGACACCTCAAAAATGAATCATACCTTGGACCTATTGAATTTTCTCTATGGATAGGCTCAAGCATGAGGTTTATTTCATTTATCATGTACGTGAACCATAAACAAATGCAAAAACACCATACACAAGTGCTGCAATAACCAAGATCACAAGAAGAATAACCATGCACAAGAACACAAGAACTATCCTGGGAAAACCCTTCTCAAACAAGGGAAAATACCCAACAATCCTTTGCTATATTCTCAAGAGAAGAATCCCCACACCATACACCCTAGATGCACATAAGAGGGTGCTCTACAACCTTGCAACTAGCGCCCAAGAGAGGTGCACACTTCATCCATACAAGTAGGTCAGAAATTTCCAAATGACAAGTGAGAGCGTGTAATCCTCAATGGGGATTCACCTCTATTTATACAAGAGTAGACACAACAATAGGTTTGTCTCTCGGCACAATAGGGCCAACCTCAATAACTCAGTGATATAATTAATCATTACATAAATATTAATTATCTTTCACATATGGTGGGGCCAACTTGTACCCTTTACATCACAAATTAGGGTTACAAGTAAATATTACTCTCAGACAATATAGTAAGGATCTCACACGTCCACTAGTGCCCAACCACTAGGGAAACATCCACCTGTGCTCAGCCACATGGATGTCCTACTCAATAGATCTCTCAACTAATTCCATAGGAGAACCATCTGGAGTACCATCTCAAGCCGACTCAACTGAGTCCACATGAGTACAGGGCAAGAGACCATCTCAAGCTGACTCAACTCAGTCCAGAGGAGTACAAAGCAAGAGAGCACACGTCATCACAACTCAATCCAGAGTCTGATGCACACCCATCACATGGTCACACCCAACAAATGGGCACACCCAACAAATGGGCACACATCGTCTCAACTCAATCCAGAGGAGAACAACACACCCATCACATGGGCCCTCTCACAGATCGACTCAACTCAGTCCAGAGGAGAACGACTTGGAGAATGTCACACAACGCTATAATCATCACCGAGACCATTATAGTTCTCAAATGGATTATAGGGAGTTGTAGGAGATTAGGAATGATTTGAGGAGTCATGAGGAGGTTATTTAGGGTAACACAAGTTCAATATTCACAACCAAAACAAAAATGTTTGAGCATGAACACCAGTTCACTACCCCAATTGCAACCATTATGGGAACTTTGGTTCAACAAAAGTGCCAGATAACTGTTTTGGAGGCAAAATGCAATATGCTTAAGAACATGGTAAAAAATATGAGCAAGGGTGAGAATTTTGGAGCATCTAATTAAGTGAAATTAGTCAATTAGAATTGTGGGGGACTAAAGAAATAAGAAATAGTGCATCATCTTCCAGATGACATGGAAATTGTTGAGAAAGACTCGAATCCAACAAAAGTAGCAATGGAAGAAGTAGCCAACCATCATGCCTTTTGTCAAGTTTAATGTTTTACAAAGTAGTTAGGATTTTAGGCTTATTTTGCATAATATACACTACTAAGAAATTCTAGGATGTTTTTCCAACTAAACTAGATGGGAATAGCTACATGCTAGAGTACAACTCTCTTTTTTATTTCAGGTTTAAAAAATTTGAATCAAACTTTTGATGTAATCTTGCTGCGAGCTTTGCTACAATTTTTGTTAACATACAATCTCCCAATTATGGTTAAAAGAATAAAATAATGAAAAGTTACAATGTAAAAATATAAATGGTTGTTACTTTTTCGTATTGGACCCCTTGCATGTTGAAATCCTTACCCTGACACCTAGGTATCTTTTTATCTAGTGATTTCTTTACTGAAAATCAGAATAACAACTCACAAAACAAAAATACACTGCTGGAATATTCAGCTTAAATAAATAAAGTAGAAGCAAAACTGGAAACCAAATCATGCACACTTAAACACCAATATTTTTGGGTAGATACCCCTGGAAAAACCCCGGAGGGAAGATTGGTGCTAAGATGATTTTATTGTGATAAAATCAGGGCTCTCGTAACAAGGATAATGGCCTACTGAGAGAAATACAACTGCAAAAAAACCTAACAAAGTCTGCTCTGATGTATGACCCAGATCTGACACACTTTTTTATGTGTATGCACCTTTTCTTAAGTAAACCTATGTATATGCGCCTGTATACGACCTCAAGGATTGTATGACAAACTCTGTATGACTCAACTATTTTCTGTGGCTTCGCTCTGTTGAAACCCACTTGCGGGTGCCTCTATTCTCTCTTCTCCTTGACATGATCTCTAGATGGAAGTCATTCTCCACTTATCCAAGATCTCCTTGAATCACAKTCCTTCATGATTGTCAATCGRATTACTTGTTGCTTAATAAACCCTATTACATTTACTTGTCAATCCCGTTCATAAACTTATGAGCTGTAAACACAATATATGAAGGTAAAGGGATACAGACTAAGCTATCCTAAATATGCAATATGATGAAACATCAAAGCATAATAAAACTAATTAAGAAATCTCAAGCAATCTCACTTTGTTCACATGATTGATATTAGATATGGAAAGAGTTCAATGGCTCCGCATATCATGTCCAAATTACTTATCTACACATGAATATGACCATGAACTGTTCTCATCTTCAATACTAGTCAATGRATGTTTAGACCATCTGTGTGCAAGAGAATTGGAATGCTACTAAGAAACAAATCACGTTCAACAACCAACAACTAGTTCTGTGATCTAAATCTCCTTGAGGGTTTTATGATGCAGCCTTTAACTTAATAGTTTTAATTGTTCTTGCTATCAGGGATGAGAATAGATTTAAGAACCATGGAATTTTAGTTGCTATTATCAATCAAACAAATAATGAAATGTACCAATGAAATGTAAAGGGAACTAACATTACTATTACTTACTCACACCACACCATTAACCTAAGCTCGAGCTCTGCAATATGAAATAGTTCTTGAACTAAAGGTGATGCAGGAGCATCAAGAGCATGGCTACGGGTATGTCGGAAAACCATGATGAGGATGATGATTATGGTGATGTAGGGGAAGTAAAGGTATAGGTATGCAGAGATGCGAAAGAGAATGGTTGATGAACCATGTACGAGGGAAATGACGGATACATCGACTGTCGACCCATGTACTCCGGTGGATGGTAATCTTTTTATATGGACTTCAACAATGTTTATGTTTGAAGGTACATGAGGATAAAGAGAATCGAGGATGGAGAATGAAGAAGACCAAAGATCGCGGAAGATAGAGAGCAGAGAAGACAAAGAAGATGAAGATAAAATGGGTTCAAAAGATCAAGTGAAAAGAGGCATAATGCGGTCACAAGTGTATGTTAAGGGAGGAGTATGATATAATACCTACTTGTGATCATGAATAATTAAATAAATTAAATGATGCTTTATAATGAGTTAGATTAATTCTAGAAAGTCTAAGTGAGTATAAAAGATGAATGAATGCAGGGATGAATATTGTGGAGAGAATCATGGAGATCTTATGGAGAGAGATCATAGGAGATAATTGAAGAAATAGTTGAACTAATTTCCCAATTTTGATGTATTCCTTATGTTCACCTCATATTATATAAAGGGACCATTTGTGTAATGGTGGAATATTGGGAATGAAAATTTAATAAAATTTACCCTTGGGGGATTGGAGCATATTTTTGATGTCCCTTGCTTTGCTTTTAGTGTAGTGTCCTGAGTTTATGTTTGCCACTGCTGCTCTGCTATCATTTGGTATCAGAGCGTGTGAGAGTAGAATAGAT
The DNA here is from genome assembly GCA_032191745.1 of Picea mariana. Classification (NCBI taxonomy): domain Eukaryota; kingdom Viridiplantae; phylum Streptophyta; class Pinopsida; order Pinales; family Pinaceae; genus Picea; species Picea mariana. Next base: position 29,964 of record JASDQU011400413.1, on the reverse strand, counting down.
GTTTGTTGTAAGCTATGCTTGTCCACTGAATTGTTAAGTACAGAGGATATGATGCTCATCTGAATTCTGGCTGCAGTGGTGACTGCAATGCCTGTGGTGCGGTAAACTTGCCAGAGGGACTATAATTATGTGTCGAGGAGAGCGACCTATAATAAGGAGTTTTCAATTTGCCCTATGTCAATTTGACTGCGGGGAGGAGCCGCCCGTCACTGTCAAGTGGGACCTTTATATGTTGGAGTATTGGGACTGAGCCAACATTATAGTATTGGGACAAAAAGAGTAGTGGAGTATCACTACTCTTATAGTGCATCACTAGATATGTTGGAGTATTGGGACTGAGGCATAAGAGTAGTGGCCACGAAAAGACAATTGGAAAGAAACCCTCCAAGCGCACATCATTAAAGCAGACCTGAGGAGGTTGAAGAGATAATATGTGAAGCTCCAGATGCACATTGGCATCATAGAGACTAGAACGAATTAGCCAAACGAGAATGGAGACGAAAAGGATGACAAGAGGCACGT
>JASDQU011400412.1:41059-54148 GCA_032191745.1 Picea mariana | reverse complement strand
GAACTCGAAACCTCATGGAACTTCATTTTCACGGCACTTGCCAATTGAGCTGCCCCCCCGGGGGCGAAAAAGGGTTTATTATTATTAACATAAATATTTTTATTTTAAAATATTTATATTAATATTTAATCCAATATTTAATTTATGGAATCATGTCAAATCATGGGCAAAAATATCAATTTATAATGTGGAAAAGTCAAAGGTTGGATGGAGGGGGCACACACATATTGGGCATAGAATTAACACGGAGATTAATTATGTGAAGGTAGGTCGGGGAATAAACCAGTGGTTTGGTGATTGGACACGTGTTTTTACGTGGTTCATATCGGAGGTAAAAGTAGTTTGGATTAAACCACTCTAGCCCAAGCCTGATACAATAAATGCAACCATTTATCATATATTTTATGTGTGACATTTTTCCAGGAGTATGTTTTCAATAATGATTATGGAATTTCCAATAAAGAAATTCTTCCTCATGGAGAAATTGTTTTACAGAGGTAAAATTCACATTTTACAAATTAAAGAGATTAATGTTTATTTCCATGGAAAAGGATTAAATGGGAAGATGCATGTGAAAGGAAGACTTGGCTAATTTTTTATCCAAAGGTTTTACATAAGCAAAAGGAGAAGATTAAAGATGGTAAACAACACATGGTTTTCAAAACCATGGGAAAGAAACCAATAAATGGTTTTCAGAGTGAAACAGTAATTGGAAAAACCATGACACAATAAATGTTTTTCACACTGAAATGGTAACAATAAATGTTTTTTACAGTGAAAGGGTAAATGGGGCAAACAAGAGATGGCTTTCAAAACCACAAGAAGCAAGCAAATAAATGGTTTTAAAAACCACAGGATAGAAAAATATTTGGGAATTATTTTTATTTCAAATATTTAATTTCCAAATATTTAATGAGAATATGTATAAATGTAATTAAATTTGAAAGAGTATAAGTGACATTTCAAAGAGAACGTGGCAAAGGAAAGAGCTAGAGCGTCAGAGGAATCTGCAGGGATCATGAAATGTTTTTATGAAAACTATCATTTGTAATAATTATAACCAGTTTTGGAAGATGAAACGTTTCATTTCAGTTATTGTAACCGGTTGCAAACTGAAGGAACTCAAATTGTATAAGTGTTAGAGGTTCCAAATGAATTAGTATGGGAAGAAGTGCAAGGGCGCAGTTCTAGTTGTTCTGAACTTCATTGTAATTTTCTGGAGCTGAATTGAATACATATGCAGAAGCTTTTGAAGTCTCTATGAAAAGATTCTAATGGTAGTGATATGAGTTTTGTCTTCCCTCATCGTTTGTATTTCTTGTGTTATTTAATTCCATTTACACTATATTCTGTTTGAATTGGATAGTTAAAAGCCCATAATTCATCTCTTGATTCTCTCGGCTGAAACAATTTAAACTGTGTGTATTTCTTCCTAACTAATTCAGAATTCATTTCATTAATGCTTTGATGCATTTACTTGTTTTTTCCCTTTCCTCTTACACTCTGCAAATTTCAATTTATAACTCAGATTCATCACCTCATTTAGCCTTTATCCTCTGGAGAGTTCTACTGGTTGGTCATTGTTTTCATTTACTTTTAGAATTTTGACTCCATAGCCCTAACTGTTCCTCCCCTTCTTTGCCAACAATTTTATAAAAAAAACCCAAAAAAATATGAACCTAGACACTTATTGACAAATATATATCAAGTGGCATGAGAGATCCCTCTCTGAGTTGATCAGGCTAGTCCCCAGCTCTAAAGTAGTTTGAAATAGTTACCTCTGTCGTTTCTCTATCAGCTAAACAAAATTTACATAGTGCTAACAATTCCTATTAAAATGTTATTAACCTTCTTCAAGTGATCATCAAGATTATGAAAGTCATGAACAATAGAAATAATAAACATCAATCACACACATGATATAGACAAAGACAAATATTCATGAGGAAACCCATAAAGGGAGAAAACATCTTCTTCTTGGAATGATAGGTGGTGTTTTATGTTCTGTACATTATCATTCTTATGAGCTCCAACTCCTTTTGAGGCTACCACCTTTGTTTTACAAGATGCAACTTATTGAGAGAACCAACTCTCTGGTTTCTCTAGCACCCACTAGAAGGAAGCACCAACTCCCTAAGTGTTCCAACACCAACTGGATGGAAGCATCAACTTCCAGTCACATAGGCACCAACCTGTATAACAGAGAACAATAGTTCTCCCTTGCACCACCCTACCAACCTAGTTTTTCTGGATGAAACCAGATGGAAGCTACAACTCCCTGTGTTTAAGAACCCACTTGAAACTCTGAGGAAAAAAGTCCTCCCTAGAACCTCCCTACCACCCTGAAATATAATTTTTTTCTTTCTGCAATTTATTACAGTGATATAGTATTTATCAATGGTGTACCAGTCTCATCACTGTTCTGCTACACTGCTCTTCTCTGTCTACATCAATGTCTTGTTTCTACTCGCATCTCCTTGTGCTTAAGTTCTCATACAGTCTGTTGTTTTCACCATTTATGCTCTATCTAGCTCATATTCTTCATTTCTCCTTTTTCTCCCTCAGTTCATGATGTTCATTGTATTGCAGACAGTTTGAATACATTTACAGAGAAACTAAAACCTCACCCTCTCACGACATTTTCATTTTATTCATACTCTCGTCATCTGTTACACTCCCAATCTCTAACCCTCAAGTCGGGAATCTTAAAACACTTAAGAGCCATGATTCCAATGCTCAGGAACAACGATTCAGCTACTCAGGAACAATGATTCAGTTAGTGTAACTAAATCATAACTGATCAATAAATCATGAGATGAAACAACCCTTCGATCAGATTTGGTTTGATCAACACCACTGGATTATACTCCAAGGTGGAGCTTGGCAGCAATAGGTCCTTCCCCTATCTTCCACTAATGTGATCATGGGCAATACTATCATGTGACCATGCGATTGTAGGCACGACCAAATGTGGTTTGAAAGAAACACTCTTTTCTCCCAACAATTCACTACAAGCCTCCACACATCCTTTCTCGAAAACCATGGTTTCAATTGCGGCTCGCTAATGAAAAATTAAGAGACGAGCATGTTCTTACCCCGCAATGCGACGAGACCGTTGATCTCACGATCTTGATGGTGCTTCTGAGCTAAAGGTTCAGATCTGTCCACTCAAGTCTGCGGTGTTAGCACTCTGTAAATTTTGTCCAGATGAATAGACAAATGACAAAGGTAACTGTTTCAACCAGCTTTAGAGCTAAGCCACTAGCCTACCCAACTCAGAGAGGGCTCTCTCGTGTCACTTGATATATCTATGGAAACCAGTAGCTAGATTTGATTTGTTTGGGAGATTTTTAATAGAGTTGTTGGCGAAGAAGAGGGGAACACTATGAGCGATGGAGTGAAAATTAGGAAAATGAACGAAGACAATGCGTAGACTGATAGAACTCTCCAAAGGAAAAATGGTAAATAAGGCGATGAATCTGAGTTATTCTTGAAATAAAAAGATGTGTAGGAAGATAAAGAAGACAAATAACTGCATCAGAGCATTGCTGAAATGAATTCTAAATAAGTTAAGAAGACAATCACATAGTTTAAATTGCTTAGACCAAGTGAATCGCATGACGAATTCTAGGCCTTTAAACTCTCCAATTTAAATAGAGGAAAATTTAAATGAAATGACAGGCTACAAGAAATACATATGATGAAAGGAAACAAAGATCATATCACCACCTGTTAGAATATTTTCATAGAGACTTAAAAATATTTTTCATTTGTATTCGATTCAAATTCAGAAAATTTACAAACAAAGTTTGATACAACTAAAAGGTGCTCTTACACTTCTACCAACATTGGCTAATTCAAGCCTCTTAGTACTTATACAATTTGATAAAAAAATAACTAAAACTGAAATGTTTCAGCTTCTATAACAGTTTCAGATCTCATTTTTGGTATATGAACCGACTTACAATCATTAACAAAAAAAAACATTTCATCATCATGAATAATCTCTCTGACAGCCCGACTGCTTCTGCTACACCTGGCCTACTCTATACTTCCGTTAGGTCTGGTAAGATGGGTGACAGCTGGAGATCATCTGTTGTTTTCAGAGACATGGCATTTTGTCTTTCCCAACTGTACAAGTTCCCTCCATTGTGCGTCAGAGGGGATTTTGTAGTCCATCATCTCTTTAATCAAAATTTCCAGGTCGATGCATGTTGCGTAGGACATGATTGGCACGCTGAATTTCACTATTTCAAATTTGTTCAGAATTTTGAAATCAAAAGCTAAGTGTTCTACCAAGATAGGACCCTTCAAAATTTCTTCCATATCTTTAAACCAGGAATGGTCCATCCTGCATTGCATGAGAAGAGTGTGATAATATTCCTACTTGTACAATGAGCCTTTACCATCCCAGAATGAGGGGAGGCCTTTGGAAAACAATTGTTCTAACACATCTTTAAACTCATGTATGCTATGGTACATTTGCACAGCTTTGTTTTGAATCGATTTGAGCAGGTTGTGTTTGGAAATGACTCTCCTAGATGAAATGATTAAAGAGGTCCTGTCTTTCACACTGATGGTCTGAAGATCGGCGTTTGGTATGGCATTCAACAATTCGATGGAATTTTGGGCCCATTCCGAGAGCTTCTTCTCTAACACTTCATTTACAATAGTGTAGTTGTTTCAAGCTGTAGCAGCCATGTTGTCCTTGTCATTGATAAAGTTCAGATAACTTCTGAATTTAGCAACCTCTGCAACAATCGTGTCCCATATCACATGTCTGGCTCCCTGCAGTAGCGTTTTACCCTTCAATCTGGTTTTTATCTTGTTCACTCTTTCCTGCAGGTCTTGGTTCTCTCTGTAGAATTGAGTTAATTTATCGTCCTTCACCTTAGCCTCTTGTTTCAGTTTTTCTAAGTTTTGTTTTAGATCCTTGATCTTGCCTGTTTTCAAACTTATCTAGGACATAGCCTGAACTAACCCCTCATCATTTGATCTAGCCTCTGCATTGGCAGGTATGATAATCTCCATATCTAATGTTGTCGCATGCATATGTGACCAAATTTCCTTCTCTTTCTCCAACTGCAACACCTTATCCTTGTAGTCTAGAGCCTCTTGTCTGAAGGTTTCCTTTTCCTGCTCCAAAGAAGTTAACTCTGTTGTTCATGGATGGTCTGTAAGTAACATCTTCAATATTTTCTTCAAACTTTGAATCATTTTATCATTTTCATCCAGAGAGACTTTCACCCCTTATGGACCTTCAGACTCTAATCTTTTTACTTGCATCATCCAAGCTTTGTTGGACACCTTTTCTTGTTTCAGTTGTCCATCCAATTTCAATACATGTGTTGTCAACCTTGCAACTTTCAGAGCTAAGCTTAGGTAATCAGCGTATAACGTATCACTGACATTTCTGTGGAATTTCACTTTGTCAGGAGCGCCAATGTTCTCATAGTGTACCTTGAACTCAGATACCTTATCATTATCGACCACTGCAATGTTGAATGTCTTTTTCTGGACATCTCTAACTGAGAGTAGGTGAGATTTGCGTTGAGATGTCCCTTCCACTTCGGGCAAAATCTCCTTTATCTCGCTATTGGCCATACTCCCTTTCACTGCATACTGTTGTAGAAAGTCTTCCTTAGATTGATAAACCATCCTGGGAGTCTAGCCAAATATGTGTTTCCTGCTGCTGAAAACCTTCATGCTGCCTTCGTTTTGTGGTTTGTCTTCAAGATTGATCTCTTTGTTCTAGACCTTAGTTTCTACCATCTCCATGCACGTCTTTCCTTTCTGTTCTTCTTCTTCCAAGTCAATAATTGGAAAAGGTGATGTGGCTTTCATCTTCTTGAGGGTGTCTTGTTGGCCGCTAGCCCCTAGGGCTTCTAAACTGCTTCTCTTATTGAGGATGCTCATTTTAGGAGCCTTGATAATGAACCTGGGTGAGGGTTTTTGTGCTGAGCTTTGCTAGGAAGTAGTCTCTGTCTGCTTTTCTTGTTCATGCAGGGTGATGACCTCCATTTCTATGCAGGTCTCTAGATTGGTCAATTTATCTATTTATTCAGCGTGCTCATGTTCATAAGGGCCTTGTCTGCTTGCCAATATTCTCTTTGATATAACCTTATGTGGATCATATCTTCTTCCTTGCAGCTTCGTGAACCCAAATTCATTGAGTTTAGACTGAATTTGAGGAAAACAAGACTTGCTCTTCACCACAAAAGGACCTACCATGAACGGGAATTTCAGATTTGAACCCTTGTGAGCTTTGAGGAAGTGTTCAGTCTCTGAGATAATCCTCTGTATTATAAATTCCAATGCAAATATTCTAGGAGTTAGGAAGACTGGTAAAAGGTGAGGTCCTCCTTAGCATCCGTATACCCAAATCATGGTGGACTGAGTGAAAAACATCTAGTCTTTCGTAGCATTCTCTGGACTCGGTTGTAGAGAACTTTTCATCTATTATAGAACTCTTGGCAAGTCTGAACCGAAAATGAGACTGTATATTCTGGACATGATTTTGTTGGTGAAGATGAGCATGGTGATCTTTTTACACTCAGTCGAAATAAACACAACTTCAGAGAGCTCAGTATTGTTAGATCCCAGAAACATTCTCAACATATGAGAGTAGTATCTGAAATGTCTCAATGAGCTGAAATTAACCAACTGTTGATGTATGTTATCTGCAATAAATTCATCGAAAATGACATGGATTGATTGGCCAGACAAGAAGAAAATTAACAGGATTCCTAACATAACCTCTACCACAAACTTGTCATTGTCTAGACCTAGAATTTGACTTAGTAGAGAGCAAGCCCACTCGAATTCGACGATCATGATGCTTAGATTGGCAGGCAAGGATAGAATTTCTGAATGATGTTCAGGTTTGACTATGGTTTGCAAAAACATGGTTTTTACCTCGGGAAAGCATTCCCTATAAATCATAATCATTCTCTGTTCCTCAAAGGGTTATGACACCATAGGGGAGGCATCTGTTACATTTAGGGCATGTCGGAGCGAGGGACCATCTACTTTGCAAGGGAATTCTAACCCTAATTTTTTTAGGATGACTCTTTCTCCCTGGGAATATCTCTCAGCACACCAGTTCACGAATTCGGGGAACAAGAAAATTATTTCTACGACATAAGGGGAGAAAGAGGCTCGAGCTTCTTCAAGAAAGGATATGTGGGATCCAATGTTGTTCAAAAAATTCTCTTTGGACACAGAAATGGATGAGACCATTGTCACTGTGTTGAAAACATTAGAATCTCTGTCAATTAGGGTATCTTCCCTGGAGGGAGTATCTAGTTCCCTCACGGATAAAACAATAGGATTGGAAGCCATCGTGAAGAATACCTAATAAGCGATGAGAAAAAACTAATCTGGTTCAGTCCTAAATTTCAAAATTTGGATTGAAGCTTTGCGCCAAATCTTTGAATGTTCGACTGTTTCAAATACTCATAGAATAATGCCCAGGGTCCCTCCTTTTATAGGCGTCTATTTCCATCGGTGTTTGGAGAAAATCATTTTTAGATGAACCACTCTTAGCCCCAATGTGTCTCAGAGAACACCGCGTGTTCATTATTTAAACCAGGGCAATTTCCCCCAGTCTACCCCTTGTCGGCTAATTCTCACACTACTTTGATCATCGAATTGCACCTCCGCTGTTGATTTGGGTCGTTTCAAGATCTACGGTCAGCGTATTGCCTGACAAATTTGACATCGAAGGTTGAAAAAGGTGGTTTTTGTAAGACAACCCTCCTTTCTGATATACTTCTAAGGGCACCATGCATCCCGCAAAAAACCGTGATGGTTTTCCTCGGCCCGCCCTTGACCACTTAATCTTTGTGCTAGTTGTATCTCCGATACACGCCTCGGCCGTTCATCCAGTCCACCTTTGAGAATGACAGTCAGCTGAGATTTATTCTTCATATCTCTGCTACTTCATCCAAATGCCGCCAGATATAGACGGATCCTCTAAAGTTATCACAGCTCTATGGCGATTTAACCCGTCATAAAATTTCTGAAACTAGGACACCCACTGGGAATTATATGGTGATAACATTATCTCCAACTTGGGATGCTATCCTCCCTGCAAGGTAGAAAAGAAATGTATACCAAGTGCCTACCCATTGGGTTGTAAGCCTATGTGTGTGATCTGAATCTCTTCATTTTATTCAAAAACTTCAAACTACTTAGCATGACTTGTTGGAGCATAACCCTAACTTACATTAGTTTATACCTAGCTTAGACTCCTAGACCTTGGTTAATGCATTCATTTACACTTTATTTCACCTAATTTGGCCACATAGAGAAGAAGGGTGTCTCATTCCTAGATTTTAGGGAAAACTGCTATTTTTAGATCAAGACTCAACTTTTGGTTCTTGATTTTCTTGATTTATTCTTGATTTTCTTGATTTATTCATGATTTATTCCAAGTCCCCCATGAAAAAAATCATCTATTATTGTGTAATACACACCTCCTCTTTGAGTGAGAGATTTATTCCTTAATTAATGATTTTTGTTGTTACTATTATTAGTAACTACTATTTCGGGTCAGTTAAGTGAGTTGGAACTGCTTCTCTTGTCAGCTAAGTGAGATTAAGTGAGATAATGTGCATCACTTGACTCTTGTGGACATTAATGAGTGTGTGACATGTATATTTAGTGGTGTAGGTTGAACTATGCGGTCTCCCTTAGCTTATGACACCTATTTTAGCTATTTCTATCTTTTTTTTACTAGAATTTCTATGTTGGAAATTCTATATATTCACCTCCTCTCTTCTTTTTGAGGATGGTTTCTCATGTATATTCATTTTGATTAATATAATTCTCTGATTTATGGAGAAAAATTTTTCTCTCATCTCTTGAATATCAACAAATTGTTTGTGTTCAATTTAACTAGAATTCTAGATCTATTGGGGTTTCTGCAGGAATTCTACATGGTATTAGAGCTAGATTGAATTTGGTGGATTGTACATGGTTTTATTTGTAGGTATAGATCATCGGGAGGTTCAGGAAGAAGAAATGGATCATCTCTCTAAGCACATAAAACTCATTCTAAATCCTTTCAATTACTTCGAATGGAAGACAGAGATCTCTCTGCTCCTTCAAAGCAAAGGGCTTTTTCGGGTAACAATGGGAACAAAGAAAGAACCGAATGCTGCAACGGAGAAGATAAAGTATTTCAATAAATTATATGAAGCAATTGGGTTGATATTTCTATCAATTTCCAGAGATCTCCTCTTTCATTTCAGTAGATCCACTACTCCTGAGGTGGTCTAGACCACATTGGAAGGACTATTCGGCAAGCAGGATGCAATGAGAGCACATCAACTGGAGAATGAACTCATATCCCTAAGTCCAATTCATTTCAGAAACCTGCAAGAATTATTCATGAATTTCAAATCCCTCCTCATTGAACTTAATGCATGTGGAGTCACAAAAGAGGAAGAACAACTCATCCTTTCAATTCTCTCGAAATTAGGCCCTGAATATTCCATATTTGTGTCATCTTTTCAAACATCTAAATTGACTCAAGAAAAATGGAAAATGCCTCCATTGAATGATTTCATTGCAGCATTGACTTAAGAGAAAGATAATTTAATCCAAATGGGTTCCATCAAGCATTCCAAGAACCAAGCACTTGCGGATACTAATGCTCCAAAGAGCAGTGGAAAAGACAAGAAAAAAGGAACAAATAAATTTCCTGAATCAAAGAAGGAGAGATCCGCAAAATCTTCAGATAAATCTTTTGAGCCTAAGGGTAAGAAGAAGAAGAAAAGAACACTTTTTAGCTACTGTTCCAAAGGTTTTCATCCTGAAGAAAATTTCATGAGGAAGACTATCGATGAGATGGCTAAGCAATTGCAGCAACACAATCTCACGGTGCCCAAAAATGCAAAGAAGAAAGATGATAACAGAATGGGAGGGAGAGCATGAGATGGTCATGCTTTAATGGCTGTCACATCTACTCCATCATATTGGATCCTTGATTCAGGTGCATCGAACCATATGGCTGCATCAAAAGATGAATTTTCCTCCATCAAAGAAAGCACCAAATCCCCAATTTACCTGGGAGATGCCACACCCGCAAAGGTGTGCAGAGAAGGAATTGTTGATCTTGAAGGGGGTTGCTTCACAAATGTGATTTATGTTCCCTCGTTGTCCGCAAATATTCTCTTGATATATCAGATCACTCATTCCGGCTCTGGAAGGAAGGTGGAGTTCACTCTGGACTCTGCAGTGATTACCGACATTTCCAGAGGCTCACAGCTTGCACATGGAATTGCAGATCACGGTTCTCGTTTGTATTTCTTCTCCCATTTTGTTCCTAAATCTATTAGCAATGTATTTCTGTCACAATCTAATGATATAAGTAGTTTATGGAATGAAATATTTGGCCATCTAAACTATAAGTACTTTCATCAACTCAGCAAGGAAAACATGGTAGAAGGATTGCCAGCTATTAAATTCACAAGTGGTGTATGTCAAGGATGCATTCTTGGTAAGCATCCAAAGAAAAAGTTTGACAAAGGGAAGGCACATAGAGCTTCTTCACCTTTTGGGCTGATTCAAAGTGACATCATGGGCCCATTCCCACAACCTTTAATCAGTAAGGCTCGATATGTACTCACCTTCATAGATGATTTCTCTCGCTTTACTTGGGTATTTTTTTTGAAATTAAAATCGAAAGTATTTGAATGTCTTATAGAATTTAAAGCACTTGTTGAGAATGAGTCTGGTTGTAATATTAAGATACTCTGTACTGATAATGGGGGGGAGTATGTCAACAAATATGTGCAGCAACTTTGTATTGATGCAGGTATACAACTACAACACACGGTGCCATATACACCACAACAGAACGGTGTTGCAGAGAGGAAAAACCGATCCTTAAAAGAGATGGCCAATTGTATGCTACAGTCGAAATCATTAGCTCCCAAGATATGGGATGAAGCTATTAATTGTGAAACATACATTCAGAACTGATTTCCTCACAAATCACTCAAAGGCACCACTCCTTTTGAATGTTGGACCAGTAAGAAACCGAAAGTGTCCCACTTTCGTATTTTTGGTTCACGAGCATGGGCTCACATTCCAACAGATAAGATGAAGGCTTTGGAGCCTCAAAGTGTTGAATGCATATTTTTTGGATATCTTGAAGGTTTAAAAGGATATATATTTCTGGACTCTCACACTGAAAAGTTCATTCTAGCTCGAAGTGTGAAGTTTGAAGAAGAATCACTACATGATTTTTCAGAAGACCCTGCTGAGGAACCGCTTGTTGTCACTGATGAGGAGGAGTCAAAAACTTCTTTGAGCACTTAAGAGAAGACATCAGAGAATAATTTTGGGTATGATATAGAGGATGAGGAGTAGGTCATGGCTGCTCCAATTCAGTTTCCAACTTGGGCAGAGAAAACCCTACAAGATGTGGGTGAATTAGTCGGTGATCCTGCGGATACAAAAAGGACTAGATCATGGTTTTATGGGGCTCCTCAAGCCCTGCCTACCATAGAACCTTTTCTTCCCATAAATTTCTATATGTCACTTGTCTCAGATACAAATTCACACTCTGAGGCTACTAGAAACCCACTCTGGGAGGCTACCATGGATGAAGAATACTCTGCTCTTATGGACAACAACACATGGGACCTGGTTCCACTTTTGAAAGGAAGAAAGCTTGTTTGATGCCGATGGATATATCGAATAAATATTTCTACAGATGGTGATATCAAAAAGTAAAAATCTCGACTTGTCACAAAAGGATACTCACAGGTACATGGCATAGACTACACAGAGACATTTGCACCTGTTGCAAACATGAACTCCATTCGATTAGTTTTGGCCATTATCGCTTCTCGCAAATGGGAAGTTAAACACATGGATGTGAAGAGTGCCTTTATTCATGGAGATCTCAAGGAGGATATATATATGGAGCAGCCATATGGATACATTCATAACTCTTCCCTCGTTTGTAGATTAAAGAAATCTTTGTATGGCCTAAAACAGGCTCCCAGAGCCTAGTATGCAAAGATGGATTATTTCCTGCTTTCCATTGGATTCATTCGATGCAAATCTGATCCGAATGTTTATTTGTCGCAACATGATGATTACATTTTTCTAATATTACTTTATGTATATGACTTACTGATGATAGGGAACCTTACTTCAGCTATTGATTCGGCAAAATCAGCATTGCACGATCGATTTTCCATGACAGATTTGGGACTGTTACACTACTTTCTTGGTCTTGAAGTTTCTCAGTCTACTTCAGGGATCAAGATGGCACAATATAAGTATGCATCAGATATACTTGTCCACTTTCAGATGAAAGAATGCAACCCAACAACATCTCCCTTTCTTTCAGGGGTCAGATTTGAGGATGCGGGTACTACACCTTTGGTGGATAGTACACTGTATCGACAGTTGGTTGGGAGTTTGTTGTATCTTATTCACACCTGACCTGATATCTATTTTGTAGTAGGAGTTTGTTACAAATATATGCAGGAGCCTCATGAGATTCACTGGAAAGCTACAAAGAGAATCCTTAGATATGTGAAAGGTACTCCTAGTTTGGTATTTTTTATGCTTTAGATTGCCCACTTTCACTAATTGGGTACACAGATTCTGATTGGGCTGGCGATGGTACATACCACAAGTCCAGCTCTGGTTATGTTTTCATCTTTGGTTTAGGGCCATTCTGTTGGTCCAGCAAGAAGCAATTCACGATTTCTTTATCTACAAAATAGGCAAAGTATAGAGGTGCAGTGAATGCAACTACATAGGTTGTTTGGTTGTGGGGGCTTCTCTCCGAGTTTGGTATTCAGTATCCACTTCCGAATATCATATTTTGTGACAATTAGAGGTCCATTCAGATATTGATTTATCTAGTTCAGAGGCAGAGGACCAAGCACATTGAGATTCATATGCATTACATCTGCGAGATGATCTGTGACAGAGTCATTTCACTGCAGTACTGCCCCACAGAGTAGCAGGTTGCAGACATCTTCACCAAGTCCTTCACTGAAAATAAATTTTCATAACTAAGAGCTATGCTTGGAGTGGTGGAGACAACTGAGTAGGTCA